>JAMBLF010001281.1:0-114960 GCA_030578115.1 Leucoptera coffeella
CAAAAGAACTTAATTAAGTCGTGATGCGTTTAATGGTAAGTATGGCTTAAATCATTAAAAGTAACAGTCTCTGCTTAATTCAGTTGGAAATAAAGTCGTGTATATATCTATGTCCATACATTAATATGTTTCCGAATACTAATGTTCGTATTTGTGTATTCTATCCACCCTAAATACCGATTATGACGTGTTTAATTTGGTCATTTGATTGATCACCTTTTGGGTTAATAGCTCATCGTATTACGTATTGTATTATTTACATACACATCACGCCCCTCTCCGTATAAAGGGGTAGGTAGGTATTGAAAAGATTAAGTATATTAACACGACATTTAAACCCCTGACTACCCCGCAAGGGTATGGTCGTATGTGTTTATCTTTTGGTCATGTAAATGAAATTTCAAAAATGCCTTTGCATGTACATCATGGGAGAACTTAAAGTATACTACGGTGAGGGAAAACATCGTGAGGAAACCTACCTGTTTCCCCAACAGGTAGAAGTTAGTGCTTGTAAATGGTGACATGGCATGGCCTGTCACATTGAGTACTCACTGTCTGGTCAAAACGTCGTGGGTTCGAGGTGTCAATAGAATTACTACCTACACAATTGTGGAGATGGACACCTAAACTTCTGACAACCTCGTAATGGTTAATGGTCGTGAACGCGTTAATCTTTTTTTGTCAATACTTTCAAACATTGGAGTTGCAGATTGTGTATGTATAATTTAAAGTTATACAATTAGTAAATGCACAAGCATCGGTTTGATGTATGCTTCTATGTGTATGGAAATAAACATTAAACAGATATGATTAATAACTAACGGGATTTATCGCGTTTTTATATAATAAAATTGCAGATTGCCCGTGACCATGGCAACTGCAACGTAGCCGAAACGTCGTGTTAATAAAGGTAATTTTATTATATAAAAACTTACGCAATAAGTCCCGTTAGTTATTAATATGAGTATAAATCGCGAATCTCTTAAAACTATAATTATACAGATATTTTAAAAATCAATAAAGTCCATAAAATAACAATATATAATAAAATAATAAAAACTTTATTTCTTCTCTAACATAAAATTACATCAATGCAATACAGTAGTATTATAGCGTTCAGCCTTTGTCTCGGTGATTTGATGTTAATTGCAGGGCTCCTATAAATATTGTTATTTTGATTTACGAAATTATTATTATTAGGCATATTGAAATTAACATTATTACAGTTTCTTGCTAAATGCCCTGGCTTTTGGCAGTAGCACACGAGAGTTTGTTTGACTGTTCGCACAAACGAAGTATCACCCCAATTCTGATTACTATAGTTTCCTGTTTTAGCTCTATTTGAATTGAAATTGTTATTATTCATTTCGTGCCTTGACTTTATCTCTTGATCTTCCGAAACTGCTATAGAAACAGCTTCTTTAAAATTACATGGTTTTTGAGCTTTTAATAAGATATGCATTTGTGGTATCAATCCACTTATAAAAATATTTAGAGCTTGGCTTTTTAATAAGTCAACGTGAGCCTCACACGCTTCGTTAGTTAATTTTGTGTCTAAAGATTTAATTAATTTAACGTAGCATGATTCAATTTTGTGAGCATATTTAAAAACTGATTTGTTTGGATATTGTCTACACGAATTAAGTTCACGAGTTGCCATTGAGCAAAAGTTGTATAATTCGAATAATTTTCTAGTAAATGTTTTTTTAATTCTTCCCAGGTTTTAAATGAGTGTTAGGTAAAAGCCTAAAGCCTTTGCTTTGTAAAAACTATTTATTAAAATTACAAGGAAGAGCTCTTAACTCTAAAAAAAGTAAAATCTGAATGCCAAACTATTGGACTTACTAAATTAAAGCTAACTAAAAGTAATGAATGAGACGAACAAACAACATGATACAGATTTGGATTTTGTAACTACAACAGTGATTGGGAATGGTTCTGAACTAATGATCTATACACTAGGCAACAACACTTTATGATTAGGGTTAGTAACAGCCTAAGTAAAAATAGGGTTGGTAGGTAGAGGGATATATACCACCTCCCCCTTAGAAAAGGGATAGGGCCGGATTGCCTAATTCCTGGTGGTTGGTTTCTTCTTTATCCGTGAAGGAGTAGGTTGTCACTTCTAGTGGTTTCCGTGTTTCGATGTGTTTTTTCTCTTTGTTCTTCCGAAGCAGTTATTGTATATCTGATTCAATCTTCCATGATCTTCTGGATTTTTTAGTTTAGGAAGGCATTTGTAGAGTAGAAATAGAATCATGATGATGGCTGTTGTTATGCTCAGCCAGTGGAAGGATTTTGACGATTTGTTATTGAATTTTGGTTGGGTGTTTTTGATTTCTTGCTTGAATTTTCTGATTTGGTATTCGATTTGATGAAGAGAATCCAGTGGGATACCGTTGATGGGAACTGGTATCATATTTGTGCGAGTTTGGTACGCTCCAGGTTGGCCTGAATGATTTTCAGTGCACCGGGTGGCACTAAAGCGGGTTGCGCACCCTCTTTCTGAATTTCACTTTGAGCAAAGTGTCCCTGTCGTTCATCCCGCCTAGCAGGTGTTTATTCAGAGCCAAAATGAAGTCTACAAGCTCCTTGTCAGTGTGGGCAGCGATGACGTCCTTCACTCTCACCAGCGGGTTATCAGTCTGAGGAATCTCCGCCTTCAAATCCGCACGGGCCGTTATTCGTTTCCTCACCAGTTCCAGGTCCTCCCTTGTGCCTCACCTGACCACCACCTTTTGGTTTTTAGCCTTCCTCACTCTCTCCACTTTGGCGCCAGTGTTTTTAAAATCGAGGGCCTCTGTCAAGGCATCGATGACCTTGTCTCCAGTCTTGGTGGGGTCCTTGCTGGACACTATTACCGTGTGGTTCGGCTTGGGCGGCGATGGCGGTGCGGCGGCAACTTTGGCGTATGTCGGTCTCAGTGCTACTTTTTTGACTATCTCCGCCATTGCCATTTCCGCTCCAAGGCTTGGCGTAGGCGGCGGTGTTTTCTGCCTCAGCTCCCTGATTGAAACGAGGTCCAATTGCATCATCTCAATCCTTTCCTTAAGGGGCTTCAGAGTCTCCTCGATTTGATCTATTTGGAGCATCTGTACCAGCAGCGGCAGCGAGACCGGCTGGGAGACCATTTCAGCGATCATGTCAATTTTGGTTTTTAACCCCTTAAGTTCGTCACAGTACTCCTGAGCGGGTTTTTGCGACACTAACTCATGCATCTTCTGGAGCGCCTGCTGGTTTTCACCCCCCCATGCGCTCCAGGCCCCTCCTAAGGCCGTCCAACTGCCCGGAGAGGGTGTCCATTCTCTGCATCAATTTATTCTGGACATCCCGCAGAGATTTAAAGTCGACAGTGCCGCCTTTAGCGTCTTTAAGAGTGGCCGTAATCTGCTTCTCCACTCTCTTGAGTGTCTCCACCACGAGCCCAGTCTGCTCAAAAGGCTGCCTGGTCTCGTATTCGAGCCACTTCCTGACCTCTTTGGACTCTCTCAGCCCCCCTCGCGATGTCCTGGCGGGCCAGCGCCAACTCCGCAGCGAACTTCTGGGATATATCGGCCAGCTCCTTATTATGAGCTCGCTCGACACTCACCAACTCGTTTGCGTGTCGGCTCCTTTCTGTTTCGAGGCTCACTTTGTACCTCGACCTAGAGTCCGAGAGGGACAGGCAAGTGTCATATAGGGTCTGCATACACTCAACGGCAATCACCCTACATTCCCGCTTCATGTTCCCTGTTTGTTTCAGGGCCTCTTTTCTCTTCAGGAGCATCTCATTTGCCACCTTTGTAGCCATGTCCATGACTACCCTCTTGCACCTTCCCGTCGATGGAGCCAGCACGCTCTGTCTGCCCACTGAGCGAACTGACTCCCCGTCGGACACGTCTGACCCCAGTGGATCCTTCTCCATCTGCTTTGAGACTCGCTCCCTCAGCTTCCAGGGCGAAAACGCGGGTTTTGCTGGCATCAAACTCGTCGCGGCCGTCTTTTTTAGGTGGTGCTGCTGATGCTTTTTGTGACATGTTAATATATAAATTAAAAGTAATACAACTAACTAACAACACTTACACTTAACTTAAACACACTTAAACTTAACTTAAACTTACTTACACTTAAGTTACTAAAACAGACTATACGTGCAGTGCTTCTCAGCTTTGGCAGCTTTTTCTTGTGTTGACTGAGTCTGGTACAGTATAGCGGAAAACGGCTGGACTAGGAATATTTCTTTTGTGATGCGCTTTCCAACGATACCAAGCTTGACGTGGTCAACTCACCCCAGGTGTATTGAACAAATGGTCGGGGTTTTTTTTTCTTTGTTGTGATGGTGACTGATGCTGATGTTGTCAGTGTCTATACTTCAATAGACAGGTGACAGAGGTGCCATGAAATTCGATTAGATGCAGCTTGAAGTTGAAGACATAGTTCTTGAGGCGCTTAACAGGATCTCCTGTTCGCACAGTGGTCGCTTGATGGCGTTGTAGACAATTACGTTTTTGCAAATGTTTTTCCTTGTATTTTATTCCATATTCCAATTCATCTATTTTTTATTGTAGATTTTTAGATTTATTAATTACACTGTAACAATGTCCACATAAAAACAAAATACAATTAATACATGTCCAAAGGTTACAATGATCGTCGTTAAAAAATTTATATATAAAAGAATGAAAGAAAAATAGTTTATTCACTGCATTAGGACACAATACAAACATTACAACAATAAAATGGAAATCTTGATGCAGTGAAAAGATGCTGCCTCAGTAAACGATGCAGCTAGGCTGCATCACTGGTCCTCCGGCAGCACCCGATTAAAAGATATAAAATTAAAATTTCAAAAATAAAATAATCATAATAATAGTAAGACGTAACAAAAAAAATATTAAAATCCGATATGTACATCAGTACTCTTTCGTCATGTACTCTTTTACAGAGGAAAGAAAAAGAAAGGAAGAAAAGAAAAAAATTATTCAGTCGGTCGCAGAACGTTTTATCATCCTTAATATTATGAATTTCAGTGGGAAGGAGCTCACTTGGGTTGGAGCTGAGTAATATACTGCAAACACTTTAATAACACTCTGAATTTAAAGCACTTGGTACGAGGACTTTCTTTGTAGAATTGAACTATATAACTGCACTATTGAACTGTTATTGTAGAACTCTATTGTAGAACTGAATTTGTAGAACTAAATTACGTTCCCTAAATGTTGCATTTCTACACACAATAATTATCTTTGTTCATTAGCTAATGTGTCTAGGGAACAGTATACAATATTAGACTTAATGATTTTGACAAATATTGATAAGTATAATCATCGCTCTTTAGACCTAAAGATCTTTATTTAATTATACGTAAGTAGTCACTCATTGCATCATGCTTTTGGTACATAACAATCCCCTCCTTAAGAATAAACATGTAGTGTTTATCAATCAATCAATCAATCAATCAGCCTATGACAGTCCACTGCTGGACGTAGGCCTCCCCAAGGCAACGCCACAAAACACGATCACTCGCGGCCCCCAGCCAACCACTACCAGCGACCTTTTTCAGGTCATCAGTCCACCTGGCAGGGGGGCGTCCTACACTACGTTTACCGAGACGCGGTCGCCATTCGAGAACCGCCTTGCTCCAACGGTCGTCGGTTCTGCGACAGACGTGACCGGCCCACTGCCACTTCAGCTTGCAACATCGATAGACAATGTCTACGACATTGGTTCTCTGCCGGATAATCTCGTTCCGGACTCTGTCCCTTAACGAGATACCCAGCATCGAACGTTCCATTGCTCGCTGAGCGACATGTAATCGGTGAGCCAGCCCGACCGTCATGTTCCACGTCTCGGCACCGTACGTCATTACAGGTAGGACGCACTGATTAAAAACCCTGGTCTTAAGACACTGCGGTAGTGGCGACGAGAAGATATGACGCAACTTCCCGAATGCTGCCCAGCCCAGCTGCACTCTTCTGGAAATCTCACGCTCGAAGCTGTCCCTACCCATTTGCAGAGCCTGGCCCAGGTATACATATTCCTGGACCACTTCGAGCGCCTCTCCACTGATCGTGATCGGCCCCGGGACAACGAGTTCGTTGAACATGACTTTCGTCTTGTCCAAGTTCATCCGGAGACCGACCGACCGTGAGGCAGCGTTAAGACTGTGCAGCATTCCCTGCAAATCCTGCAGCGACTCCGCCATCACGACAATGTCGTCAGCGAAGAGGAGGTAGTGTTTATAACTAATACAAAATAAGAACTAAAGTAAACAATAAACTTACATACAATTGTATTACTTTTATTATCATCTAATTTTTAATTGAGCAACTCTTTGACTTCTCCTAAGAGGTACTTTTTCTTCTAATTCAATGTCTTGTACATCTGATCTATCTGCTATGTTAACATTCCTATCGTTAAATCACACGGTTATTCAATTTGTTATTCCTGAACTACAACCCTCTTCAATTGCTAATCTATTAGTTTTACTTTTAAACAATGAACGGTTTTTCCATAAAATTTTACCAACTTTATACAATAAAAAGATCTTAAAATCTTCAAAAGAGACAAAAATATATAGCGAAATAAACATTGTTCATAAGTTTACTATATATTGATTCATGTTCCAATTCATCTATTTTTGAATGAATAATATTTATATTATTCCTTGTTTTCGGTGTCTTCTTGGACACGCTGAATAGGATTAGAATTTCACATATAGGACGTGCGGTAGACTCGTAGAATAAGGTTTGTGCACACTCTTGATTTTGCGGCGAAGATCTTGCAAGTTTCAAGCCAGCTTATGGAGACGTACTGTTGTCCACTAGGGTTTGTGGCCAAGTATTTATGCTGTGGAAGGATGGTTGTATGATAGGAACTGTTCTGATGTGGGATTGGGATAGAGTATAAATGGTATAGAGTGAGGGGTTAGTTCTGAACTAATGGGAATTCCAATATATATACAAGTCGATTCGAATAGACGTATGCAGATAATGTGGAAGATTCTAAAATACTATGGATATTGTTGTAAGTTAGAGGGGCCACTAAACGTCGATTTGTTCTAATGTGATTTGACAGGAGTAATTCTTGATAAAGTCTCTCGGTACTTATTAAGAAAGGACGAGTGGTGTTTGATTTTACGAATAATGTACTAGTAAGGCAATCATCATTTCGTTTTCTAAAAATGAGACTGATTCTAGAATTTGTAGAGCAATGGAGGATATCTCTTGACTTATCTTAATGTCAAAAATAATCCTTTTAGTCGAATTTAAGTAAGAATTTAATTTATCTATACTATATTATCATTGATGATCTGTTCATCAAAGGGGATTTTAAATATTGTTTCATTGAATTTTTTTATGGTTGAGAATGTGATCTGTAATTGTTTTTGCAACAATGAAGCGGTGTTTCATTCTTGCCTTTCTAAGAGTTCGATACACTCGTCATATCTGCGAGCGTCTTTGGCAACGGGGCCGGGGGTGCCGATAAGCCATTTTAAAACTGATCCAAAGCCATCAAACAGTTTTCTTTTGTTTCTGGAGGTTTTGCCTATATATATGTTCTGCTAGTTCTGCTAGCCTGTTCTCTATTTTGTCTAGACTGATTTTGAGGTATGATTTAGTATTGAGGCCATTGGAAAATGATGCGTGTTACGACGAAAATGTTCGGAATCTGCTTTGAAGCCTTAGTAATGATTTAGAGTGGTTTGAGGTCTCAATAAATGATTAATTTCCATGTTTCATCCGTAGGAAAAATCAAATCTTCTTTTTTGAAGATAAGTCCAGTATTTGAAGGAAGTGGTTCCCTTATTTGGGTTGTTGCAACTAAAGTTGCGGTTGCCCTGAAATAAATGAATTCTCTATTCAGAAGTATTTACAGGGGTTGTGTGAAGTGGGATATTAGCACGTTCGCTTATGAAATAGTTAATGGAGAAAACGTAGAGTTTGTATATTCCTACATAGAATATCAATTTTATCAAAGAACAAATAATAAAGGAAATGTATGGATTATTCATGAGTTGGTAAAAGTAAAATGTGTCGTTTGTGACACTGTTGTTTTCTGGAATTGCATTTCCTTGTGTTACCCTGTAAGATTAATTAATTTTTACGATTTAAGATAAACTAATCCTAATACCTATCTATTCTAGATTATATACCTATTCTAAATGAGTCGCCTTTTACGACACGCCAACTTTGATGGCGTTAGATCTATTCTTAGCCGGACACTACACGGCTGGTTTTGATGCTTAGGGTTGGTTCTTGGAGAAGAGGCGTTGATGTCTCTGTCTGGGTATTCGAGCAATTTTCCAAAGAGGTGTCCGCAGGAATTCTCGGTACCTCGGCCGCTTGACAGTTTAAATTATGGATGTATGCTATCGAAGAGTTGGCTACATGAGCTGGTGCGGGTAATGCACGTTGGTTAAAGGTAGAGGGTTGCGTTGGATTTTTAAGGCTGTTATTATATGCTCTCTTTCGGCACTCGGAAATAATATGACCTATGTTTTTACAATAATTGCAAGTCTTTGTATTGTTTGACGGTCGTGGATTAGAAAGATTATGGGGTTAAATTGGTTTATTAAAGAAACGAGGTGTTGATATCCGCTGAGCTGAATCCTATACATATTTTGTGTAGCTTTCTTCATGTTTCGAATTTAATCTTCTTGGGAAGCAAAATTACTAAAGTATGGTCATGGATATTCAACTTTTCGATAATTTTACTTCAACACAAGTCTACTCTATGATGATACTTGATAACTGTTTCAGACTGTTTGTTTTTGAAATAATGATTGCAGTTCTAGGTTCAAATATGATAATGTTTTAGATTGGAAAAATTTTTGAATAAAAAATTGTTTAAGCTCTGTCCACGACACATAATGTTAAGCGTGTACGTCAGCGGAACCGGGCCTAATTTTGCCGATTTTGTTCAGGGTATAGGTTAGTAAAAGCTGTTGTTGGTTTTGAGATGAAAGCGAAAATGCCGAATCCTAGTGTTGGATGAATCGATAAACATGTTTGTCGCGATGTATCAAAATCAGGGATTAGTTGTAAAATTATTCTAATACCATAAAACAGAAAATATTTTCAGTTTTAGGCTGTGACATGATGAATTATGAGTATCTATGTGGGAGTTTAGCCTTAAATTTAATAAGAGATAGTAGGCACTTGTAGAAATAGGAGGGTATAGGGGTTAAGCACGAGATTTAAGCCACTTTCCACAGTAACAGTGTGAACTGGAGTCGCATGTTCGGCGAAGACGCTTCAAGGTCTGTGACTACCGCTTCTCGATAGGCGATTCTGTCCCGTGGATGTGTTTGCTTTCGTCTTTTGAGCATTTTCAAAATCCTACCGACTGAGCCAAATTTGTTACGAAGTAATTGGCTTATTTAACTTCTTAAAAACAGTTTATTAAAGATTACAAAAATTGCAATATTTAGGGCTGAAAGTTACAGAATACAGTGTGAAGTAGAAATAGAAGTGACTGATCCCTGAGAGTTTGTTACTTTACATACTCGTACGTTCCCTAATAACAGTTTTATCTAATAGTTCGAGAATCACAATCATATTAACTAAATTGTTATTACATATTAAAATTCGATTTGAGAGATCTTTACTAATAGTATACTCACCCTATGTTGACGAGTAGTATACTGTTTCCGCATATTATAGCAAAAACAAAAGGTTGGGAGAGGTACAAGCGCTTCGTGTAGTTTTCTAACAAGTGGATTTTCAATTATTTCCAATCAAAGATACTTCTAGTTGGTAACGTTGCCCACGTTTTCTTCTATTTTCCAAGTTCTGTCCACCTCACAAAGGATAGAAGGTCAGTCATTTTATTTATTTTTATTGCTTCAAAATGAGCATGTGCAGTGGCGCCATTTTTTGTCACTCAAAGGTCACTGTTGACATTTATTAACTTCCCGTTTCGTCATTTTTATTTCTCTTCCTGTGGCTAAGCTAAGCATTATACTAATCCCGAGAAGTCACGTGGCATTGACTTGTGTGAACCTCAAAGGTTCAGAGTTTTTTTCTCGTTGAATCTCAAACTTACAATTTTTCACATTTCGATATTACACACACATATATATGACGCCTATTTAACTATAAATGTCAAAGTCGATGGATGGATTTGGATGGAGTGGTTTCATAGTCATACCTTTGCTTACAAACACTCGACGATGGTTATAGAAACTTCTAACGTCACCCTTTTTTCAATATGGCGCACTATAGGAATATAAAGTACTTACCGTGCCGAAAATAGGTTTTACAAATGGTTAGGTATGAATTAACCATGCATGGTTTTATGTACATAAATAAACTTTCTTTCCAATGGTAAAGTTTTTTTTATCATATTTTTAGTATTAATATGTGTTTAGAACACCTAAGATACAAACTTTGATTCTACGTAAAATCACATGAATAAAATTGTTGACTTCATGATACGTTTCCGACCCTATATACGTCTGAAACATATACATATTATATATTTTTAGAAAGCTAATTTCTTAGTCTTTTAAATAATAAAGAAATAAAAATCTAAATAATCATGGAAAAATAATTATACATATCAATAAAGAATGAGAGCTGATTTCAATTACTCCGATTTTTTAACAGAAATATCATTGGTAGCTCCAGTTGCCTCCGTTGATTTTTTTACAGTTTTGGATGTTTAATCTATTAAATTATAATAATCCAAAATAAAATTTTGCGCAAATTTTGCGCAAAATAGATTTATTAGGTAAAACACGCAAAAGGGAAGGGAATCGTAAAATCTCGATTTTATGGTAAATTGCTATTTTAAGTATCAACTAATATAAAACGAAGATTTTATCAATAAATATTAATTGATTATAGTTTCTGATGAGAATACAATTACTTACTCTTTGTTGTTACTTAGTATTTAAGTAGTTATTTTGGTGCAATGTTTGTCGTTTACGATGAAGCAAGATAGACACTGGATATCACTAGTGGTTTCAGATTTGTGTTAACAAATGATAACGATGTTAAAAATAATGTTGATAATAAAATAAAGGAAGGTTATGCGGTTTTACACTCGTTAAGTTTGCATAAAATTGAGTGCAATTGCTGTTACTGTTATAAATCGTTTCCAGAAGCAATTGTTATCCAAATGGTGGAATAAGGCTCAAAGGAAATAAGATCGTTTTGAGCAGGAGAATTTGGAATGGTTAAATGGTGAATTCAGAATTTCCTTAACCCTCGAACCCTGCACTCATGACTCTTCCAGTGCCCGTGGTCGGCCATCTAAGAGTTATGAAGAATGTTCTGAAAGGACAAAGAAGCGCAAAAATATGGAGCTCATCCAAGAGCATGGCATGGGATTTGTGCATAACGCTTATGTTCAAGGGCTGAGATCGTCAGGTGAGAATAAAGAAGCTTCAATTGTGAGCATCGTGCACATCATAGAGAAAGACGAAAAACGCAATGTTTTGCAAAACTTACTGCACAAGTCAGAGCACTTAACATTCGATAAAGAAGAAGCTCTTGCGTTATACAATGATATAGATTTGTCAAAAGCTCAATACAGTTATTTGACAATAGCTCTCATTCAGAAGCACTTAAGAGCTATTTTACCGCCTTAAAGTCAGATAAATGAAGCTTAAAAGGAATGTTACCCACCTAATATAATTGTTACTAATATCGGTGCTAACGTAAAGTTGCAAAATCTTTTGAATCATACAGTACGACACATTTTGAAAATAAATTCAGTGACAACAGATTCGAAGCACCTTCAGCTGTATTGTAAATGTGGATGTGATGGTCCATCAGGACAAAGTGAATACAAGCAAATTTTACGGGAGGAAAACGAGGAAAAGTATCAGACGCCAATCTATTTATTGTATCGCTCGTATCTTTGAGACTTATAGACAAAAATAATTATGTTGTAGTATGGAGAAACCCAGGGTCCTCTATAAGGTTTCCAAGGAAACTCCGACGAAAACGACATTAACGAATTAGCTCCAACACTTATAGCTCACAATGAAGATGTCATACAAGTGGAACACAAATTATTCTTGACGATGATTGATGGAAAAGTTGCACAGGAACTGACTGAAACGCGGTTGAGCACTTCTTGTACGGTTTGTGGTGCCACTACTAAACTAATGAATGACTTAGGCAAAGTCATAGCAAGAGATGTGTAGGAAAATTCTTTTAAAATTGCCCTCTCCACCTTACACGCCTGGATCAGGTGCATGGAGATGATTCTGCACTTTTCCTACAACATGGCATTTCAATCGTGGTCAGCAACGACAGATGAAAACAAAAA
Organism: Leucoptera coffeella; assembly: GCA_030578115.1. Lineage (NCBI taxonomy): Eukaryota > Metazoa > Arthropoda > Insecta > Lepidoptera > Lyonetiidae > Leucoptera > Leucoptera coffeella. The sequence goes on from JAMBLF010001281.1 coordinate 12,262, forward strand.
AATGAAAGAAGAGAAGAAAAAGCAAGTTCAATTACGTTTCCGGGAATTACTTGGCTTAATACTGCACGAAGGTTTTTTCAGAATTATGAATGTTCAGCCGAAATTACTGGAGTTGATATTGGAGTTGAGTTGAATTGATAAAACGATTGTATATTATTTTACAAGTTTTGTCTTCTGGTTTTTCTATAAATGTAACAAACTTTGGACAGTATACATTGGATACAGCTCGATTATATGTTAATAAGTATAACTGGTACTATATGCCCTCATCTGTACACAAAATTCTTATACATGGCGCAAAGATTATTGAATGTTTTGCTGTGTTATCAATCAGTGAACTTTCTGAAGATGCGCAAAAGCGCGTAATAAGGATTACAAGAAATTTCGATTGCATCATACCAGAAAATGTTCGCAATCGGCTACAAACGAAGATGTTTTTCATACTTTGCACTATACTTCTGATCCGTATATTACAAGTTTAAGAAAGCCGAGTGTTGTGATAAACAAAGAGTTGCTTGAAGAAGTGAAATCTCTCCTTGAAGTTACAAGTTAGTCAATTCGTACCTCCGATTATAAATTAATATTAGCAATAAGGCACATCATTTAAATAAATAAAATATTTTTTATAAAATTATAATGTAGTCTTATATTGTAAGATATTTTTAATGTTTAATTCTATTTTGAAACTTAGTTTTGAATTCATTTCTCTACATAAAGTATGAAATTTTACAAATTTGAAAATTTATTATCAAATAAATACAAAACTAGATTATAAAACTAATATTAGCTGCATTCATTCGATGGAAAATTTATTAAAGTATATATGGGCCAAATTTCACAAAAAAAGGAGGTACAGAAAGAAAGATACAGAATTTCGACACGGAGAGTACCTTATATTCCCATAGTGTGGCGTCTTATTGGACCGGTATCAAACCATCGAAGCATGTGTTACGGGGTGGTTTTCAATAATCACTTTTTAAAAATAATCTATTTAATATTACAATGTGAATTTGATTTTACAAGGAAACAGCGAAATAGATGACTATAGAAATAGTTATCGTCCCTTGGTCAAAATGTGAGCCTTCATATAGTGCAAGTGATGAGAAGAATAAATAATATAATGAAAGTGTATAATTATGATAATGACTAACAAACATCTAATATATGATAATGGTATAATCCAACCTTTATTTAATCAATTCAAAATAAAACTATTATTTACAAACTAATGCGTTGGCCGAGGTAAGTGCCAGCCTTTGGATCACCACAGGCCTCGGAGAGGCGAACAGACACGTCCTTAATAAAACGTCGTGCCTCGCCCACGTCCCAAGAGTTTCAACGGCGAAAGGAACGACTAAATTTCCATATTTTCGCCGCTTGAAACTTTAAAAAATGGTTAACAAATATTTAATATATAACACCTCCCCCCTTAAAATAAAGATTGAGCGAGCTTGGCCGATCTTTGACCTTTGGTGGCGACTTCTGATGCACGATGTTCCTGTGTGATTGTTGACGGTGACCATTGGAATCACTTGGTGATGTCTTTTTTCAAAGCACTTGTTGAATATCTGTATACATAGTTTTAAGAGATTCGCGATTTATACTCATGATTAATAACTAACGGGACTTATCGCGTAAGTTTTTATATAATAAAATTACCTTTATTAACCCGACGTTTCATAATTAACCATGGCTACTGCAACGTAGCCGAAACGTCGGGTTAATAAAGGTAATTTTGTTATATAAAAACTTACGCGATAAGTCCCGTTAGTTATTATTTATCTGTATACATCCTTGTGCATGATTCTCTCTTGTTCTTCGTAAGTGACGTAAAGCTGAGAACACTGTCCTTAGGAAGTATTTTACAGTGTGTATGTAAAGATTGAAACTGCGATCATTACAAGGAACATAGAGAAACTAGGTATGTATTTTTCGAAAATTGATGCATTTTGTTTCTTCAATTTCTTCGAGTACTCTTTGATTTCCTCTTTGATAGTGTCTAAAGATTGCAGTGGTAAATTTTATTAGTTCTGGTGGATCTGGGATATCTTTGTAGGGTTCTCGTTTGATTCATAGCTCTAATTTTTTCTTCTTGCATAGCAAAGCGTCTTGCATCAGTTAGGGTTTTGAATTGATTCGTGCGTAGCATTATGCCTATGCATTATGCCTATATGTTCAGAACCACAGATAATATAATACTCTGAACTTAAACCGTTAACGAAAACATTGAGAGCGGTTTCCTCTGTTGAGGATGTCTGGCCTACTGGAGTGTCATCTTTGATTTCAGTTGTCATCTTTTCTATGATTTTACTACGACAAAGATCGACTCTATGGTAGTATTGGGTGATATTTTCGTTAATTTTTTGAAACATTGATTGTAATTCTAAATTTACATGCGCTATAGTTTTAATATTCGAGAATTTTTGTATTATATATGTCTTTAGAGCTTCCCACGTTTGATATTTTCGGCAATGAACATCTGAAGCCCCTGATCCAGTGATGCGATTTAAAGTATAAACTAAAAGTATATCTTCTTGTTCTGGAGAAGCAAGTTCGAATGCAGAATCACATGATCGTATGAATCGATATATTTGTTGTGGTTGGTTTGTATCAAAATCTGGGACTAATTTTAATATTGTATTTAAATCTATTTTAACGGGTTCAATTTCGGATTTATACATTTTAGGAGTATTATGTATGATTTTTATAATAAAGTTGGAATGCAGGAATAAAATTATAAAGGGAAGTAGAATGGTAATACAAGCACTATCTTAATTACTCACCACAACAACAAATATGTACGGAGCTGTATTTGTCCGGCGGAGTTCAATTTAAAAGCCTTCGGCTACCTGGGTGAATCTTCTACGTTGATTCTGATGGATGCTACGTTCTTCACAAAGTTGTGACTCCGGCTTAATTTTTGCGAGATGCAGCGGATAATCCTACCGACTGCGCCAAATTGTTACGTGGTGGTTTTCAATAATCACTTTTTAAAAATAATCTATTAAATAATTTTATTTAATATTACAATTTAAATTTGATTTTACAAGGAAACAGCGAAATAGATGAATATAGAAATAGTAATCGTCTCTTGGTAAAAATGGGAGCCTTTATATAGTGCAAGTGATCAGAAGAATAAATAATATAATGAAAGTGTATAATTATGATAATGACTAACAAACATCTAATATATGCTAATGGTTAACAAATATCTAATATATAACACACTCACATCCCTACATACATATGACGCCCGTTTAACTACAAATGTCAATGGTTTCTCATTCCCTTCAATTCAGCCATTCATACCTTTGCTTACAAACACTCGACGATGGTTATAGACACTTCTAACGTCACCCTTTTTCAATATGGTGTCTTATTTGACCGGCATCAAATCACGGAAGCATGTCCTTTTCAATCTTAGTCACTCTCGTTATTAGTATCCTAGTGTGTATATTTAAATGAAATACGATATTTTGTCAATCAAATTTCAACAATTTGTCTCCTGTTTTACAGAGACAATTACAGTAAAAGCTCTTACAAAAGTCTGTTATGAAGCTTGGAATACAACAATAATTGGAGTGTTATTTTCGCTGACAAAAAGACAACAACAATAAAAAAACAGGAATTGTTGCGTAAATTTGTTTCAGAAATAAAGTGAAACTCTTGCTATTAGTCTTTTCGACCGTGTCCCGATGACCTTGATCACGGGTTCACTGACGTATGAGCAATATTTCCTAATTGAATTAGATTTCGTTTTCATATAAAATGAATTAAAGTTTGAGAATCTCTTAATAAGATATAATAAGAATAGGTTACGACTGTTCCGAAAGATTCATCAGTACTTTTTCTTCACCATTTCTGATATTATAATTACATACTTGTATATTAGTCATAGACATTTCTCATTTGTTTACCCTATGTTGAAAGTATTGTTTATTTAGAAATGTCATACAGGGGTCACATTTTTCTCTCGTCGCTATATTGTTTTAAACAGTTGACAATCATCTACATCACTTAACACTCTTAATACTTGTAAACAAAGGTTTTTGATGTAGTATTATACTAGTTCTGGGACGGATAAATGGAATCTTTTGTGCAATGAGCTAGCAACCTGTCACCAATGTTCCATTTGAAAACACAACCCCAATATTCATACTAAAATTTAATAATAATAATAAAAGCATTTGTTTACAGCAACAAAAACATACACAATACAAATATTTTACAAATCAAACTTACAAACTAGGAGGTATAGCTTGTGCATGTTATTGTCGCTGCAAAAGGGTTCTAACTCAGCTTGGTATGTTACGTTTGGTGGCAAACGCAACGCTGATATTATGTTAGAACCAACAAGAGGGCAAAATTAACAATAAGAGCTTAATAAACATACATATTAATAAGTGTAAACTATAAATAAATTATTGTGTTACGTATTGTAATAACATTGAAATTATACAGTATATGAATGTTTTTTAATGCTTATATTATGTGTACGATACATATATTTACAATTACATACAATACAAAGATATACAACGTAAAATATGAAAAAATTAATGTGTCACAATTACATGTTATTGTCCAGTCAACACAGTGTAGCGGCCGGATCGCGATCGGGGGGCAACGTTGGGAGCACACGCCTCTTTTTGCTGGCTGAGGAAATGTTCCTTGAGTAACCGATTTAGTTTTGGCTTTGACATTACCTGCCTCATCGGTGGGGGGATATTATTCCAGCACTTAGAGGCGGCGTACTTGAAAGCACCCCTGAAGGCAGTGGTGCGGTGTCGGGGCAGTACAAACGTTTGATTTTGGAGATCTTGACTTTGGAGATCTTTGACAATTTGACTTTGGAGATCTTTGGTTCAGTAGTTGGGGACTTGACGCTGAATCAATGGGTTCAGGATACGAACCCCGGAGCATGCACCAAAGGAAATAAAGATATCTGATTTACAATGTATTTTTTTTTCGACGCATTGACGAAAACATCGTGAGGAAATCTACTGATCCTCTGAATAAGTAATAAATAGTCAGTGCTTGTAATAGGCAACATTGCTTAATTAGTATACATTAGTAATTGACTATCTGATCAACACGTGGGTTCGGTGGCCATCAGTAACTTTTTGTCATGGACAAGTTGAACCTCTGCCTACCCCGCAAGGGTTAAAGGTCTTTTATGTATGGATAACTGTCCCAATCTATTTTGGGACCGTCCCGTGCTAGTCTGGGACGTAAAAAGAATGCTAACTAGCTGCCCTCATCCCGGCATGTCGTAGAAGGCGATTAAAGGACTAGGGGTCAATGATATCAAGACACCGATTTTGCTAAAAGTGACCTAGGAAATATAAGTAAAAGCTCCTAGATTGTATCCACCCTGTACGCGATTAGGAAGAATATATATGAATATTTATCATACCATTGATAAGACAAGGGCACAATAGCATGTTTTGTAATATTGTTCAGTCGAGATATTTTAAGTTTTTATTTTTTATAATGTCGTGTATCCTGCTTATACTTGACCTTAACAATTTTTTCTGCGTGAAATATGCCTTACTATTTTATTTTTTATTGCGACGAAACGGATATTTTTATAGCGCATTAGCATACTTATGTCATTTACTGATTTTTTTACAATTATGCCGTTGTCTTACCGAACGAAGGTGCGAATATGTGACTTAATTTACTTAACTAACACTAGTGTGAAGACTGTATCCATTTTTTTAATTCTAAATAGCTGTAGTTATGTTTACATTAGGTACTTATAATATTAGTGTAAAAGAAACAAAATAATTGAGATTGTTATCCGTTGCCATAGTAACGATTCTTGCTACCTATATCATATTTTACTATAATAGGTATGTCATCTTGTAAATTGTTTATGTTTGAAGTTCTAAAACGGCATAAGTTGTAATATTGTATGTGTTAAATGTTAGGGTAGCCAAAACTTGTAACAACGTTTATGGTAATTAATTATCTTAAATGGATTCTTAACTTTAAATAACTATTTCATAATTGCAATATTTATGTGATTCTTTTATTTGATAAAGAGATAGTATACTTTTTCTTCAGTTTAAATAAAGCAGTGTATATTATAGTAAAAATTTGAATTTGAAAGTAAATATAAAAATTAGGTTTTCATGTGAAACTTGACTGTACATATTTTAGTCTTTACTTTTTACAAATTCATCAAAAATAGCTTATATCGGGTTAAGAACATATTCAGGAAGCATAAATATACATAGTTCAACAATACAGCAATGTACCAATATCCATTAATCAATCAATCTGCATTCTACATTCCAATGTTATTAATAAGAAGGAAAAAATCATTAAGGCACGCTCTCACTGGCTGACTAATATTTATTTACATCCACAACACACATGTGTGAAAGAGACCACTAGATTTAACATGTGATTAGTGTAACAAGGATAAAAGTTACAGACCACGCCCACATTGAAACCGAAGCACCATTGGTTCGAGAATCTAAGGTCATTCTAACTTTGAATATCAATCAGTGTATACGCCTCACCTTGCCTAATGATCCAGTGAAAATGGATACCTACGAACAGCACAACGAAATATCCTCCTCCTTTCCACATAGTGACCAAAAACAGTATGAAGACTACGACTGCAAGAAAGAATTCCTTCAATACGAAGTCCCAGTAGAATACAAAGTGGTAGAAGACAAAGCGTACCCTTATGAAGACAAAACGAAGTTGCAGGACGGTTCCAATCAACCTACAACTCCTTTCCTAGTTAAGGATATCCTTAACATACACCAAAACTATGTGGATCCATGGAAGAGTTACGTAGACCGTCATAGAGGCTATGAATGTGAACCGGTTTGCCACGGACAGTACCAAGGATATCTAGCTCCGAACTACTCTAACCCAGCCATACAATCCGGACCAGAGCAATACTGGAACCAAGAATACTATGTCAGTCCTAAACTAGATGGATACTACCCTGGATACAATAGTTACCCTCACAATATTTACCATCAGAACTACGAGCATTATCAAAGTCTGCCAGCTCCTGTGAGCAGAATAGAAGTGGATCCAAGCTCCTTAACGCCAGAAAAAAGTGATGATAAGTCGCAGCAGATGATGTGTCCACCTTACCCGTTGGTGGAAAGTCTTCAGGCTTCGAGGAAAAGTACAAGTAAGTTAAGCTTTTGTTAACATAGAAAAGTACGTTTTCATGTCCTGTAAATTGACCTAATGATGATAACCTAATCTGAAAACTCTTAGTTACGTTTGGTGTGTAGCAGCCTAAATAGTCAATTTTGGAAATTATCATAATGACGACGGTGCCTTGTAAGAGATTACGTATGGCAATGGTAACGAAAAAATGATTTTCATTACTATTTTTTATTAATATTAGTTGAATTCGACCCAGGTCTGTTATTAGGTATTAGGTTTTGTTTTATTGAATATATTTAATTATTTAAGAAACGAATAAGTGATAGCCATAATGTGATTAAAAAATTAAAATTATTCATTGAGAAATTAATCGCAAGTTCATAATATCATAATTTCTATATAAAACTTGCACTTATGAAAATAACGAGATAAAAACAAAATCATTTTCAGTCGCAAAAATTAAGTAGGTTTATTCAAAGCCCGATTACAGTGAGAGAAATCATTAAATTTAATTTATAGGCACGCCCAATAAAGGTTACTCATTTTACCTGTCCTGTCACCTATTTAGTTTGTGAGTGTAGATCATAGCCAATAGATCTACAGTTACCCTTGTTAATACATTGGCGTTAAATTTATTTGATTTCTTTGCCCACATCTTGAACCTTATTAATGTTATTATTAAGTTAACTAATCAATTCCTTTTTTCCCAGAAACGCCTTCACCCCAAACAAAACTGGACCGAAAAGACAAACGTACAAAACGGAAACCAAGAATACTCTTCTCTCAAAACCAAGTACACGAACTAGAGAAACGATTCAAACAAAAGCCTTATCTATCAGCGCCGGAAAGGGAAGAACTAGCTGTGACACTTCACCTTACACCTACCCAGGTCAAAATATGGTTCCAGAACAGAAGATACAAAAGCAAAAGAATCAAATCTCCAGAAGTAACTTCGAGTGACGCGAAACCTATGAAACCGGAAAGAAAACTGTATAGAGCCGAGGACAAAGATAAAAAGAAATTCGTTGTGAGTAAAAGTAATAAATACATAGACGCTTTAAATGGTATGAATCCAGATGATGCGAATTTCGACTTGTATTTCGATGATAGTTTGGAATATACGGATGATAAGTATTATTCTAATGAGAGCACGGCAAGTAATGTATCGCAAGTGTATGAAAATGTAGATTTAATGGAAGATACGCTGTTTAAGAACTATAATCAAAGGATGTATGAGCAGGATTCTAGGAAATATTGCAATGAAGGTGAATTTGTTTATTGTTGAGCCTTTTGTTAAGGTTAGTACAATTGGTAGTGTAGTTTTCAATATAGTATTGAAATATTTAGGTAGGTACTAATTCAAAGATTAATGAAATGCCCAGGTAGAATACAAATAAGAATTTTATAACCAACAAACCAAATGTAACAGATACCAAAAATTAGAACAAATCAGTGTTTTGTAGTGTTAAGTTGTAAATTGTATATTTTATATAGATTATTTACGATAGACTTTGTTAAAATAAGTAATAACTTTAAGTGTACTGTTATCAAATTGTGCTTTTGTTTATAAGTTATATTTAGGATAAAATTATGGGTATTTGCCAAAAACTTGTAAAAATTAACTATTTTAGTAAACATAAATATATTATTTTATTTGTTGTAAATAAATCCAAATTAATGTGTTATTAATTTATACTTTCATTCCTTTTCCTAGTTGCAGTAGTTATTTGTGAAATTTAATTACTACATAAACATATACATATTCAACAAACATGAACACCACACTCATTAGATGTAAAATACGATCTGCGCAGCAGGAAGACTCAAAAAAAACCAAGTCGATTTACTTAATTAATATTTATTACAAACTATATCTTAATTCTAAACTACACTAGTGATTCCGTTCGAAGTGGGAACAAGAATGAATAATCGTGAGAATAAAAATATGAGCTGACATAAAAATCGGCGGTCGAAGTAGATCGATAATGTGACGAGGATTCCGTGTAATAATAATCGTTAGCGATCCATGAGGTGTGAGCAACATTGTAGATGGTGGGATTATGTGAGCAACTTTGTAGATGGTCGGATTATGTAAGTCCTCCACCCCCAGATCAGCAACTATTCATTTTCAAATGGAAAGATGCTGGCGTGTTTCTTGTTATTTTTAGCGGTTGTCCTTCTATTCGATCATGTATGTTGGTGATAGTCAATTGAGGTGTTCGTAGTAGACATTTGTTCGGTATCTTTGCTAGGTAAGTTCCTTCGACTTGGGTATATGATTGTTTTTCGCAATATGTTTGGATCTTGGTGGTTTTCGGAAAGCTGATTACGTATATCCTGTCCTGTCGTCTAGTTGTTCCATTGCTTCTTTAGTTATCTCTAATTTGGTGGGTTTGCAAGTTTTTGCGATTGATTGGTGCGTGATGATTCCATGGAGGCAATTATTATCTGTGCGAATCTGCTGCTGTGTGGTTTCTGGGCAGAGAAAGTGCTCTTATATCTTCGGGCATTCCTCCTGGATATACACAAATGAGTCCTTGGCTGTGGCTATTAAAGGATGGGGAGGAATAAGGATTTGGTTTTGTTTGTTAGGGGCAATGGCTATGCGGTAAAGGGTGTATATAGTGGGTGAAATTATTGGTACTTTGAAAATTATAACTACTTACTTATCTATATAAAAATATCCTAACTTAATAATATCATAATACTTCCTAAGTTCTATATCAAGAACACGATCGTTCCCGTATAGTTTTTTCATCTTAATTAACATATTCCTAAGGGTATTTAAATCTATCATCGAATGATGAGTGCTCTGAGAGCGTATAAAAACTAAATTGTTTTCTAATCTTAATAATTCATTAAATAATTCATCTATATTTTCACTAATCACTGTCATTACTTGAGAAAATCTAGCATATCTTAATATATCATTAAAAATAGTTAAATTCATTGTCTTACTAAGCTTACGTTGATTTTTAATAATATCCGATAGAATTCTATTATGTTCTAGCATTAAATCTTTATTTAAACTTTACTATTATTATACTATTAATTTCAGAAGCAAGTCTGTCCTGGTTAGATTCTAGCATTTCAATTGCTGAGTTATACTTAATTGCATCTGTATAATCGAGGTTGCCTGTAACGCTTTTTATCGGTTAGGTGGTCTTTTAAGTCTGGCTTTCGCTACTGGGTTTCGTTTCTTTGATGTATATATGTGTATAGGTAAGTTTTTAATTACTTTGTCAGATGTGTATCGAGGTGCTGTCTTTTGTCTGCTGGCGAATGGGTTTTTAATGAAAACTTGTTGGTTAGGTGAATATTGAATTTCAGGTTCTCTGTCTGCGTTGCGACGGTCTATGATATGAGTTCTGACTTTGAGTGCTGTTTCGTTAATTGTGTTATATACTATGTTCATTCGTTCTTTATGTGTTTGCATGTACTGTTGTAGTAAGGTTTCAGTAGGGTTAAAGTCAATAGGGTTTCTAGGGTCGAAATGTCCTGTCATTAAATCAAAAGGTCTGCATTTTGTAAAAGAGTGTATAGAACTGTTATATGCTATTATTGCGTATGGTATGAGTTGTGTCACGGGTTCATTTTTGTGTGTGAGTTTTAAAATTCTAATGTGTTCAATTAAGGTGGAGTGAAATCTTTCGATGTTACCGTTGCTGTTAGGTGAGTGTGCATGTGTTCTGTGGTGTGTGATTTTGTAGTTCCTGGTGAATTCTGCAAAAATTTGGTTTGTAAATTCAACACCGTTGTCTGTTACAATCGTTGTGGGGAGGCCATGATGAGAGCTAAACATTAAAAAGGCTTGAAGTATACTGATCGCTGTACCATCTCGCAAATGATAAGCTTGAGCATATTTAGTAAAAACGTCAATTATTGTCAAATATTTCTCATTTTCTAAGGTAAGTAAATCTAAATGGATTATTTCTAATGGCTTTGTTGCTGGGGGTACTATATTAAATTTTTGCTTAACGGGGTTCCTATCATACTTTGCTTGTCCGCATATAATACATTCATTAATATACTTTGTGATTTCATCCTTCATTTTGGGCCAATAATATCTATTTGATAATGCTAAATAACATTCCTGTATTCCTCTATGGTTAGTTTTGCCGTCATGGTATTGTCTAATGATATCCTGTTGTTGAAAGTATTCTTTAACGTTTTCTATTTCTTTTTTAGTTAAAATAAGTTTCATAGCCGAATTTATAAATAATTTTTGTAGCATTACTGATATCTGGTACATAGAAGAAATGGGATTTACTAGAAGAGCTGTTCTTATTTTAGGGTGTACAAATTCCTTGATTGCTTGAACAAGGTCCTGTTCAAGATTGTTTTCGGATAATTGAACTGATACTCTTGTATGAGTTGGGAATGGTTTAGATACTAAAGGTTTTCTTTTTACGTCGGGTACAATTGTAAGGATTAATTGTCTATTAAATCTATTTAAAGGGAATTCGGAAATAGGAATATTCAGAATAGGGTCTTCTTCGCTTGTATGGATAGTAGGGTCTAAATTTACTTCAAGGTCTTCGTCTAATTGCATCGGAATGGGACTGCTAAAAGCTCTACTAGTTGGGGCTGTGTCTGTTTCTGAATCACTTATTATTGGTCTTTCGTCGGGTGCTGTACGAGTGGATTCTGAATGATCTGATGATGAGCTTATTTCAATGGTGGTACACGAGTTTAAATTAACTGCAAAAGGGTTTGTATATTTTCCTGAGATATTGATACGGGATAGGGCGTCTGCATTAGTGTTAGTTTTACCTTTTTTGTATATAATTTCGTAGTCGTATTCACTAAGTTTTAATCGCCACCGTGTAAGACGTGAATTCGGTTCTTTGAGATTTATTAACCATTGAAGGGGTTTGTGATCAGTAAGTATTTTAAATTTTCTGCCAAAGAGATAAGGTCTAAAGTATTTAGTTGCCCATACTATTGCTAAAAGCTCTTTTTCTATTGTACTGTAGTTTAGTTCGCTATCGTTCAGTGTACGTGAAGCGTATGCTATGGGTTTATCATTACCTATTGTTCCTTGAGATAAAACAGCGCCTAATGCAAAGTTGGAGGCATCTGTGGTTAATACGAATTCTTTTTGGAAATCGGGGTACTGCAATATAGGATCATTAACAAGTAAGGATTTGCATTTCTCAAAACAGTGTATATAATTAGAATCTAAATTAATTTTACTACCTTTCTTTAAACATTGTGTTAGTGGTTTAGTTATTCTTGCGAAATCTGGTATAAATTTTCTATAATATCCTAGTAATCCTAAAAATTGTTTAATTTGCTTAGGAGTTTTTGGAATGGGATACTGTTGTATTGCTAATATTTTATCAGAATTAGGTTTTACACCTTCTCTACTGATAATATGGCCTAAATATGCTGTTTCGAGTTTTAAAAATTCTGATTTGTCTAATTGTATCTTAAAGTTTGATGAACGAAGTCTTTCAAAAACTTTACCTAAGTTAACTATATGTTCCTGAAGGGATGTACTGAAAACAATTATGTCGTCTAAATAAACTAAGCAAATGTTATTTTGTAAGCCTCTGAGAACATTATCCATTACTCGTTGGAAGGTTGATGGGGAATTTTTTAATCCCATGGGCATTCGAAGGAATTCGAAGTGACCATGTTCTACGTTAAATGCTGTCTTTGGTATATCTTCTGGATGCATCTCTACTTGATAGAATCCGCTGGCTAAATCTAAAGTGGTGAAATACTGGCATCTTCCTAATTTATCAAGAACGTCAGCTATATTGGGAATGGGATACTTATCGTCTATTGTTTTTTCGTTAAGTTTTCTAAAGTCTACTACTAAACGCCATTTGCGTTTCCCTGAAGCGTCTAATTTTTTAGGTACTATCCAGATAGGAGAACTCCATGCTGATTCAGATGGTCTAATTATGCCTTGTTCTAACATTTTGTTAATTTGGTCTGATACTTCCTGTCGGTGAACAAATGGATATCTATAGCTTTTTGTGTAAATAGGAATTTCATCTGAAGTTCTAATACGGTGTTTAATTTGGTTTGTGAACGTAAGTGGTTCGTTTTCTATATAGAATACGTCAGCATAGGATGAACAAAGTCTAACAAGGTTAGCTTTTTCTTCAGGATTTAAGTGATTTGTTCTTAATTTAGAGATAACTTGTTTAGCTCGGTCTATAGTTAAATGATCTATGTTTGTCTCGAAATTAAATATATTTGCCTGTGCAGGGTGGTCTAATGAAAAAAAAATGTCGTTAATTGATGGATTATGTACTTCTATATAGCCTCTATTGTTATGTACTGCTGTAAGACATTCGCTTATTATACAATTACAAATAGTTTGTTCTGGGACGTACACTTCTCCGTCCGTAGAATTTATTGGAACTCTAATTATCTTTGAACTGTAAGCTGGTATAATATCTTCATATAAGTTTACATTTTTGGAATCGTATAAGTGTATAGGGTTTATTGCAAAAAGTGTAGTTAAAGTAAGGTTTTTTAAGTCAATTTTCGCTTCCCATTTAGTTAATAAGTCTAGTCCTAATAAACCGTCAAAATAATCATGGAAATTGTATACAAAAAGTTTAATCTGATCTGTATCATTAAATTCTTCGAAACATGGCAACGAAATAGAATAGTCGTTTCTAGTTGTTGCATGTACGTTAGTTACTTCAAAAGGGTCGTAATTTAAATCATAATTTCTGAAATATAATTGAACAGCATTCGGGCTAATAAATGATTGATTAGCTCCAGTGTCAATTAACAATTTCAATGGAGGGTTATCTAATTGTATATATGGTAGTTGACGTTGAGTTTGAAAGTTTAATTCTATCTTAATTTGTCGAAGTGGCTGCGTTTCTGAAAATTTCGGTTGTTACACTGTGAAGTAGAAGGAATCGCTTCTTGTTGTTCGTATGAATTTTGGTGAGTAGGAAAGTCGTTATGTAAGCTATCTGGTGTGTCGCAAGGTGTTGGTTCTATATAATTGTCATAGTTATAGTCATAATTAGTATAGTCATTTGAGTCATAGTAGTTACAGTCATTTGTATAATCAAAGTTATATTGTCCGTCGTCATAGGGATGGAATTCAGTCAAATTCATTTCGCGTGTTTTAAAGTAGTTGGTTGGAGGGGGATTTCCATTTTGTCGCCAATCATGTGTAGTAGGTGGGAGGTTTCTGTTAACAAAAGATTGTACACCGCTCATCGGTTGGGGATGCGATGGCTGTGGTCTGGGTTTGAGTCGAAACATGTTACTTTGTGGGTTATAATTGGGAGGTTTTGCACCGAAAGTTTGTTGAGTGCGTGTTGGCATACGATATTGGGGTTGATTAAATCTAAAAGGTGGTTGTGACTGTTGTGGGCGTATGTTAAATGACTGTGGTTGTGAAGTAGGCATGGAGTGTGCTGGCATTGTACGTGAAGTGTGAGGTTTGTGATCGTTCCTCTGCTGGAGATACATTACGTTAAGTTCTTCTTGGACGAACTTTAACGCTTCCTCTATGGAATTCGGTCTCATGCATCGTATGCGTGAGCCCAAAGGTTCCTGCAAACCTCTTATGAAGGCTTGAAGGGTGAGCTTCCTATACAATGTACGTTTGGCTTCTATTGTGGAGTTAAGTGTTTCGTGTAAGCATATGTACGTCATCATGGTACTGAATAAAGTTTGGCAGTATTCGAAAAACTGCTGTGGGGACCTATTTCCTTGAGTGGCTATAGCGAGATCGTTGTATAACGCCGTCTCGTCTCGTTGGTCAGCAAAGTTATTTATTAAAGCGTTGCGGACTCCCGCCCAATTATCAGGTAATCCATTTGAATTTATAAGTGTGGCGGCTGGGCCAGAAATTTTATTTAATATGCCATTAATTAAGCATTGGTTTGCTAGTTCGCTACCAGGATCAGTGCTAGCGTATTTAAGTACTATTTGATCGCACAAATTTATAAATCGTGTTAATACATTTGGGTTGCCGTCAAAATCTGGCAACGGGCGTAAAGCCTTAAAGATAATATCGGGGTCATAAGGAGCCATATTTTCCGAAATGGTATCTAAACTTATCCTACTTCTATCAACTAACTTATGTCGGCAATTCTGACGCGATGCAGAATCACTCAACGACTTACTACTAGGACGAAAAATTATGAACTATTTTATAAAACTTAAAGGTTAGGATAGGATAGGATTAATAGCACACAATACAATGAATCGATTTGAGTACTCACAGTATCATGCCGCTACCTGCTACCGCTACCGCTTGGTTTTCTTGGCGTATCGATTGTTGGATACTATCTTCCTGTCTGCTTGCTCGTAGTTCGGATATTTGTTTCGCGACTTGAAAGTCACCCGGCGTGAGAACGCGATCGCGGGATCTTCCGGAAATCTTGACACGTTCGCGAACCGTACCGCGAATATCCTACCGACTGCGCCAAATACGATCTGCGCAGCAGGAAGACTCAAAAAAAACCAAGTCGATTTACTTAATTAATATTTATTACAAACTATATCTTAATTCTAAACTACACTAGTGATTCCGTTCGAAGTGGGAACAAGAATGAATAATCGTGAGAATAAAAATATGAGCTGACATAAAAATCGGCGGTCGAAGTAGATCGATAATGTGACGAGGATTCCGTGTAATAATAATCGTTAGCGATCCATGAGGTGTGAGCAACATTGTAGATGGTGGGATTATGTGAGCAACTTTGTAGATGGTCGGATTATGTAAGTTGTACGTTCTTTGTTAGTAGCGTTTGGTAAATAAAGATGTAGAAAAAGAATAATATCAGGGATCACATATAAAAATAAGTATATACTAAAAATCAATACTGTAATTTATCTTTACTGTTGATCCGTGATACATGACATAAAGCATACGCTTTTGAGGTAGTCAGAATCTCAGAGACCTAACATCTTTTCAAACAACTTTAAAAAAAACATTGAGTACGTTAGGATATTCTTAATCACAATCTACATGCCATTGATAGTCCCTTAATTCGTTAATCAAATTACCCAACATGTTGAAAACAACGACATTGGTTACCTGCTACTCATTCTGAATCATTTCTATAAAGACAAACAATTTCGCGACGGTTAACCTTCGGACGGGGAGAAGTGACGTCATTTGGGGGAGGCCTATGTCCAACAGTAGATTGATACAGGCTGATGATGATGACTCTTCGGATTGTCAAAGGGTTCGCAGGCACCGGTGCTGATAAATGACAACACGGTTTACCTTATGCCACAATATAGTACTGACTATCTGTTTAACACGTGGGATCCAGGCAGAAATATGACTCCATTGTAAGAATTGAAAAGAATATTGGTAAATATTCAATGGCTGTTAGTAGTTAGTACACGCTATTTATCTGATACAGTGGTACAGAAATACATCGTAATGCTTAGCTAACTGTGACACCGCCTTTGACTGACCATAAACGGTGCTATACTGGGAGGTACATGAAATGCAAAGTAAACGTTTAACCCAGTATTTCGTGGGAACCAATATCCCATGTTGATGTAATTTCGACTCTAATCTAATAGAATACTACCACGGGACTGTCCTGTGCTAGCAGGGACTTAAAAAGAATGCTAACTAGCTGTCTTTCATTTCGACATGTCGTAGGAGGCGACTAAGGGACCAGGGGTTTATGGAATCTATTGAACGATAGGCTAACAACCTGTCACCAATATTCCATATGCCGTCACAACCAAATATCTATGCTAATAAGTGACCGCAGAGATATTTTCATGTCTCCAAGGTTTTGTTTACCCCGAAAGGTATCAAAAGACGTGAGTGTACATGAATGAGAAAATAACTATTACACATGTCTTTAGGGATTTTTGAGTCAATTTGTCAAGATCAGAGTTATCTGAAATTGCTACCACACTGTCTCTTTGGCGGCTGTGAAGGGCTGGGCAGACCGACGTTTTTCAATACCATTTTACTGAGAATAATTGAACATAGTATATAATACATACATATATATGTGTATATTATTATAATAATAATTATTATTATTATGTATACACTATTATATACACTATTCTTTTCGGGGATGACAAAACGGTAATTTAAGTATAAATTTAGCAGTTGTAATAGCATTGATATTATGATAGTTCATCATGTAACATCTCAGTTAGTCATTTTTACGCTATACTGGAAAGATAAGCATATAAAAATCTATTTATAAGACTAGAATCATAAATACATACATTCATTCCTTTAATCAATTTGCGGGTGAATGGACTCTCGAAGAAAAAAAAAATAAGACAATCCTTGGTCTCTTTTAGTATGCATGGTTTTGTGACGGCATTCATATGAAATATTAGTAACGGAGTTTTAACCCATCGCCCAGTAGAGTCCATAAACCCTTAGTTCCTTTATCGTCTCCTACAAGTCGTGAAGAACGGTAGCCAGTTATACTTTTTACGTCCCAGCTAAGACGCAATTTATGTTCGCGTGTATGTAAATCGTCGGTCTGCTTACACCAGTCATGAGCGAGCTCCGATCAATCGCTGGCGCCAAACGTTTAGTCCGATATCGATCCTACACACGTGTCCCGGCTGAAATGAATCCTTGTCCTTTGCTTGCTCTTATTTTAAATAAAAAAACGTTAAAATCACCACGCGGGAATATTAAATTCATCCTCTCTTTTCATCTTATTACTAAATCCTGGTGTTTGAGAGGAAGGTAGTGTATTAAAATGTTAAAGGGAGTTGAATTAGGGTTTTGTGTAAGCATGGGAACTGGATATTGCCACCTGTTAGTTTTAAAAGCTTCATAATTTTATGGTGTAAGCGTGCTTTGAGTTTTTTGTCTTTTAAAATTACTTAATGGTAATAAAGATTGGGGAGTCTATTAAATGGCCTTTTTATGCTACGAATGGTGTGTGTTTTAGTTGATTTTTACAGTTTTTCACACGGTTTAAACGTATTTATATTTACATGAATATTTATGGTAACTTTTAATGGTGAAATTATAATTTAAAGGCGTTTGTAAAAGTATAAATGACACTTTGAAATTGGCAATAATATTTTAAGAACATTTTTTATCTGTAGTTTAAGAATAGAAAAAAAAAAGGTATACTTTTGTTATTTCTGACTTATGTACTTATCGCTATGCTCCTAGATTTACATAACATACACATCACACCCGTTTCCCTGCGGGGTAAGCAGAGATCACGGCTCTCCATCTGTCCCGATCCTGACAAACCACTTTCGCTTCATTAACACTCATACATACTCGGCGGTTATAGATACTTCTAACTATTTTAATATGGCGTCAATCTGATTGTCATTTGTCTTTAAGCTACTAGATTTGTGTATTATGAAATACTTTTCGGGGCCTTAAAATAAAGATTAATATTTTTATCTCCTTAGCATAAGAAGAGACTAAGAGCTGAGATGTAAACAGCTTATTAGGTCCATTGTGTTGATTCCAATATTGTTATTTTCCATCATAAACTTAAATCGAAATCTAAATCCCGTGCTAGTGGGACGCAAAAATAATGCTAACTAGAGGCGACTAAGACTAGGAACGATCCGGTGATGGACCAGCAATCTGTCATCAATGTTCCATGTGAGATCACAACCATTATATTCATGATAAATAGTTACAAAGGAGATATTGTATTTACAAGGTTCTATCCAATACGAAAGGGATTAAAGGACGTGAATGTACATATATGTACTTATGTATATCTAAAGCTAGAATTCTGGTCTGTGATTAGTGTTGGCTTATTTTTTGCTACTGCTTGTCTGAATTAATAATGTGTTTTTCATTTCAGTGTTTAGTTACGAAGATGAGATAACTTTAATAATCGCTACACAAATATGTAGGACAATCATTAAACGTTAAAAAAAAAGAATTATTTTTAACATAAAGGAAAATCGTGAAAAATCCTACCTATCCTTCGGGTTAAGTGATAGCCGATGCGTCCGACCTATCACGTTTGGTGCTGTCTATCTAGTGAAACGCCGAATGGCCCATACCTAACATGCCTCCGAAATTCTGGAAATATACCTATACCCTGCCATAATAATAAGAGAGTGTCTATCTAGACACTAGTATCTAAGCCTATTTTTATTTTTTTCGCCATGTATTATGACATAATCAACCTACCATCCATACTTCCTACTGTCCATCATTTACTACTAACCCATTCTATTCCATTCACCCATTCCACCCGTCGTAAACCCTGATACAGTAGAAAGCTCTTTTGAACTGAAGTTAACTCTTCCTTCTATTAATACCGGAGCTTTTAAGGTTATCTGCTCAGAGGTGCATCAACTGATAGGCGGTACACAGGGCAGCATGTACAGAGTTAAAATTACATTCTTAAGTACAGTTCTCAACAATATTACCTTACATACAGATCACGCCTGATTCCCTTAAGCAGATATCACGGATTTCCATTTGTCCCGATCCTGACTGACCACTTTCGCCTCATACACACTCTGCGGTTAATAGGTACTTCCAACGTCACCCCTTTTCAATATGTCATATGTCCTATAGGGCCAGTCCCTACGTAATCGCCCTGCCACTTCATGTATTAATATTACTTTATAACTATATATTAGGGTACGACATATAATTCAAGGGAATCTTCAAGTTCTCTAATGCCAACATGGAACCCGCTTTTCAACAATTTAACAGCCAACGTGATAATTATTTGTCTTTATAAGGTACATCTCGTCACCAATATTATATAGTACCTATTGACACAGCTTAGAGATTTCTCTTTAAATTTACGTTACACCTTTTCAACCCTATTGTTTGCACAATACCTCGAAGATGCAATATCTCCTTGGTCAGCCTTTGCATAACTATTGGAATTGTGATTAATGTTTATTGGTGACAAATTACTCATTCTCATAATAAAAACTCTATTAAACTGTAGCCTTTCAACCGGCTGAACTATCTGGGAGCAATATTGTACATCTCAATTTCATATAAAAATACGTACATTGTATATCCCGCACCTTATAATATTATGTTCATATCTGCAAGGTACAGTATTTTGTATAATTTGTTTTAAGTAATGAGCTTTTAGATAGTAGCAAAAAGCTTAATAAACAAATGCCTAAGTCACATGATCACTCTTACAGAATTCCTATATTTTTATACAAATTAACGTTTGGCTAATCATCGAGGGGTGCTGAAAGAATAAATACGCCGTAAGCAAATCATTTGTGTGCTGCCCTGTACAGTATATTGTGGGCTAGCTGGTGCCAATGGCGTTGGTTGGCCTTCGCTTGATCTCTGGGCTTCTGTACGCCTATTAATAAGGAGGTAACTGTACTGCGAGTTGGGGAAAACGGGACATGTCATGGATGAAATATTATGTATGAATACTATGATACATAGTTCAACAGACATGTTATGTACGTATGACTATGTTAGTTGTCGCACGAAATAAAGGTAAATAAAGTAATGATATATGATTTCATATTTCAATTTTAAAGCTACGTATAATGTTGGGGTAGTGCGTGTTGTTCAATTTATAGTCTTGAGTTGTTTTTATACTATCGCAGATTAGCGAAAATTTCACTTATAGAAATAAGCTTTCTTAATTAGCTTTATTTATATAAATATCAAATTATACGATAAAAAAAATGTTCTAGGCAATCGCTGCAATTGTTCAGCATCATGACAATTTAGGTACCGATACCCCAGCGTTTTATTTACGAATTACTTAATTAATAATTAAGTGCAAGTTACGTATATATAAAAACTGCACTTACATACAAGAGTGTCATCTACCTGCACACAAGACTTGCATTAATAAAACCCAACTTTATAGCTGCAACCATAATGAATTCATAATTTCCTTGAGAACCTATTTCCCTTGGCTCCAAGTGCATGATCGGGGCTTATCTGGTGCATGTGGCCATTAGGAGGGCCTGTTGCTGCAACGGGATTAATCACCACTCCCCATAGGGAACAGCTCTGATTGCTATTAACAAATGGTTATTGTACCAATGGATATGGTAAAGTAGGTATATATGTTTGGTGGAAAGGCGGTTATGTAGGAGTCGGACCGTTATAGGTTATAACATGACAGTTACATGAGGACATCTTGAAAAAGGAGGACGTTAGAAGTAGCTATAACTGCCGAGAATGTATGAGGCGAAAATGGTATCGTGGTGGTCTGGATCGACACTAAGGGGATTTCTTCTCTGTATACCCCTTTGTAAACGGTTGTGATGTGTATGTACATATGTTGCCCAAAAATACATACTTAAAGAGCCGTGATACTGTGGTAGTCTAAATTTTTATTAAAAACTTGTAAGCTATCCTTTTTCTCAGCATGACATAAGAGATAATGAATTAGTTATTTTTAAACACTCGCGATTTATACTAATTTTATTTACTATATGAGACCGAGTCATACACGGGACGCGGGAAGACATGATATATCTTTATAAATTTATCATGATATGACCCCGTCTCATATAGTAAATTAGAAAATGATTTATCGTGCTTATGAAGTGCTACTGAAAAACGATTGAACCGCTATCGACATACATCTGCGATTGATAAAATTTTTTTAGCAGTCTGCTTAGTTAGGCTTAGTAGTGTCGCAAAAGTATCATCGTCATAGTAAATTAGTAGACTAGGGTCCCCATTATCTTTCTTACGAGTACGTCAAAAATGTGTACCCACTAGGGTTTAATGAGATCTTTTGGGTGATTGGCTTGTAATATGTCACAAACATTCCATATCGCCGTTACATAGTTAGGTTATAGTATAAATCGAGGAAATATTGTAAATCCTTTTATGAATCCCAAAAGCAAATGGAAAGAAAGTCAGCATGTTAACATTCTTTACGTCTCAGCTAGTGCAGTGTTAAAAATGGCGTCTTTGCATAAAGATGTCAAAGTGTAACTGTTTAAGATAGGAGATGACTTTATCTTGCCGCCGGTATGCGACTGCGGCAGAAGATCATTGACGAAATTTCTTTTTACGAAACAAGTTAATCGTTACTGTAGATATGCACTTTGAAGTACAAGGCGATGCTTATTCTCTTGCTTTGTGAAATTGTAAAATAATATGAAAGTAGTCTGTATTTATGTATAAAATAAATTGTATCCTTTATACATTTAATTGTAGTTTTCTGAATTCCGTCGGAGTTAAAGAAGGTGTGTGTAGGTATTTGATCAATCCTACTACCATCATTTGAAAATATCATAGGAACAATAAAAAAGTGAACATTATCTATTACGAATATTCTGGTTATTAATTTACCTAATATATAATATGGTTATGACCTATAAATCCCGCAAATACGTAATAAGTTGTAAACCTCTTTTTTCTTCAATGTTCAAACTAACATCTACGACGTGTCAAATTTCTCCTGCCGATATTAAATTGACTTTTATTGCCCAATACCGATCACTATGACATAAAACCCTTATTCCATTTGTACCCTGGGACCAAAAGTATGGCGCCAAGCCTCGAACTCAGACCCATAAATTAGCGGTTCACATTTGTCACAGATCTCCGCCTTTCAGATTTTTTCAGCAAGCGCCTGAAAAAGTTGAAAGTTACTTCACGGACTATTTAAAAACAATTAGGGGTTGAATCGGGTTACGGTGATATGACTGACGTCTAGCTGTCAGTTTTGACCCCTGTCCTGATGGTTCGATATGGAGAAATGTAATAGAATAATATACTCGTTGTAAGATTATGTAACTAAGTTAATGAAATGATTTTTTTTTATTCAATATAAGGATCATAAATATCACTTATTACTCATTATGACTTATTGTAAGTAATAAAACGTATAAAGTTTGATCTGCGAATTGACTTGAATAGAATGGTTCAGTATTGTCATTAGTCTAGGCACCACACCAAATTTTTATTTATTTGGGTGCTAGGAGAAACTTGTAATCGTGAGTGAAGCAGGCCGGCAGGTTGATTTCAGTAACTTAGTAATTTCCGTTAACTATTACCAGAAGAAATGTTATATCTTCGAGGTTGTTTTTTAGTTCAAAAAGTTAACAGTAGTTGTTTGTATGATATTTAAAAAACCTAATTGAATTACATTAATTATACATATACCTATAACGGACGGACCAAAACTGCTTTGTCATGATCGAGTGAAAGAGGATTCGTGATCTTGCGTAGTCTTATGTAGGAAAAATAAACGTAGTGTATGTATGTACAAACAGTAAACATTAAAAGTAATAATAAGCAGTCTTCAATCCTCACAAACAGAGTCACCTAGCCATAAATGGACAGTCTTCCTCATTTGGACCACAACTTAACTACCGGATGGACTATCAAACATTACCATGAACCTATGTTCTTACCTAATAAAAAAACCTTTCACGAGTGACAATCCCCAGCTCCCGTGGGGTACCCTTTTTTCGTCACTAGATGGCAGTAGGCGCCAACCTGCCTGCGAGCCCTTCTGGAACCAATAACTCATGTGCAAATTTCACGAATGGTGAACCAATGACAGGCCTATTCGTCACGTCAGAAGCCACGCTAGGGATGCGGTGAATAACATAGTGAGTATATGATACCGAGGGTTTTTAGATGAATGGGTAAGTAGGGTATACAACATCATACATACGATACATTGACGTTCTTTAATCCAGTAAATATTATGTATTTATGTCTTTTAATATCTTTTGGGGTTGACAGAATCTCGGGTGTAAATTTACCAGGGTAATTTTTACCAATTATTTTAATGAAAATACAATTTCATGCTAGTGTAGTGTAAATACTTATTATCATAATATCATGTAAGTATATGAGGTAACAACAATACGAATGCTATTCTTCGCATATCTTACAAAGATATTTACGTATAGGAATAAATAGCACGACTTCGGCGCTAGGCTAACAGTGTTTCAACCATGAGCCATATAAAAGACACAACTTCGATAATATGCTAAAGGTAACCAAGAAGATAATTTCTCCCTGAACTTCCAATTCAAAAGAATCATACATGTGTAAGTAAATATGTGGAATAAACGAACTACGGAAATACGAAATACGGAGTATTGAAGGATAAAAATACCGTCAAGATTCCCCAGTATTTACTCATTGCACAGTCCCATCCCTAACCATTCGAATGTTTTCAGAAAGAGATTGACCTTAGTGGTTTTTGGGTAAACACTTAATGCATTTTATTGTAGCCACATGACCCCCAATAACTTATCTTTTTCCCAATATTAAGAGCGTTTTGTTTTCTGAATAACTCACAAATATTTTTGTCCTATTAACTGAAGATTGAGTGGATTATTTCTTAGAATATGATTTTAACACTGTAGGCTAGTAGAACTAAATGCTACCTAATGACATGATAAACACTTTCACGACCATAACCCTTAAGGGATAGTCTTCGCGTGACCATCTTCGCAATTGTGGTAGTAATTCTATGGCCACCTCGAACGCACGTGTTGACCAGATAGTCAGTACTAATTATGACAGGTGATAAGCCGTGTCGCCATTTGCAAACATTGACTATATATAACCCACTCCGTAGTTGCATTTCTCTAATGTTTTTAACTAAACTAGTATAGTATCTATTGTTTTATATGTGTCTGTTAGTTATGGAAATATAATACATTCATGTCATAAGTTATACACAATTCCATTTAAAAACGTTCCAGGAAGCATGGGCTTAGAGTGTAAGATAAAATTTAACCAGCTTTCAATCTACTCCGATGTTTTAAGATATGGTTTTGTTTTAACGGCGATGGCGACCGTAAATTATATTTAAATAACTTTAATAACATAATTACCTATTATATAATTATTTATTCCCAGTTAGATATCTGCCAAAAGGTATTTTAAACACACGGCAGTCTTTTAGTATAGTTGTGGTAGAAGGCGATTAAGGAAGTAGAGGTGACCAGTATTATATATCAATATATGACACAAACTTTGCTATAAATGACCTAGATGATAATAGTTAGCTTTAGTTTTTTTCATCCGAAAGTGATTAAGATAGATGAATGTAAGGAGTTTAGCAGTACTATTATTGTATTCTTATTATCTGTGCCCCTACGTAGATTAATCATCTCACCATACACCTACAGGGTACCTATCAGCATAATAATTGTAAATTGTTGTTGTAAATTTGTTCATTAAACTTCATTTCCATTGTTACATACTCAAGTGGGATTTGAACCCAGTACCCACTGATACAGAGTCAAGCCCCTAACGACTGAGCTACGTCGAATTAAAGATTTAAAGATATCCGATCTATAAATAAAGATTAGGTAATTAATATTAGTATGGTTGCTATGGATATTCAGTTACCTTGTTCTTTTTCAGTGTCCGTACAGATTGACACTAAACAGCCTACCGAATACGACTCCTGAAAGGGCCTTTGTTAAGGAACATGCCTTTTACTTACACGATTAAGTTAAAAATAGCATTAAAGAGTATTATGGTTATTATGGGATCTCGGTATAGTGGTTGGGATGAGATATTAGAAATTCCTTTTTCGATGTCTATTGTTAATTTTTGTTCAGTTATTTTTTTCCTATAGTACAAATTATGATCTCAAACATGCTTACATAAGTGTCTGAAATGATTCTTTTACTATTTTACGTTCTGAAAATAATTTATTAAATGTAACTGGAAAATAATATAAATTAAAAAGTAAACAAAACCACAGATAATATAATACTACAGTACAATACTTTAAACAAAACAATACTTTAAAGTAAAAGACATCTGTTTTTGAATAGCTATTAAAAGTTTAGATGCGACATCTGTACTTGAGTAGCGTAACTATTTGAAAAAGTTTGTTACTTGTTTACAAGTTTCTCTACAAGATGGCAATAAAACCATAGAATATAAATTTTACTAATACAGTAGTCTTATTCCCACGTGCATAATTATGTATAAAATAAAAAGTTATGTGGTCTGTAATATATGTACATTTAGACAATGGATGAAAGACCATTCCAAAGGTATTTATACAGTCAAGGTGGTTGGAACAAGAAGGTTGCGGAGTACTTTGTACCTACTTATACAGACCACATTAATATTTAATTTCATACATATGTGTGTATAACACAATACTTACAACCGCCAAATTTGTATGCAATGAAAGTGGTTTGTAAGGATGGGAACAGATAGGGATCCCTGATCTCTGACGACCTTTACAGCGAAAAGGTGTGATGGTACGTATGTATGTGTGTACTATAACGGACGATAATTATAGTCCCTCTAGAAATAGGATTGTTGTTATTTTCTGTATTTCCCGACGATACTTATTCTGACAGCATACTACATATTGAAATTATACATACATACATATCACGCTTGATTTCCTCTAGAGAGGTAGGCAGAGATCACAAAACCTCATCTGTCCAAATCCAGACAAACCACTTTCGCTTCATTGACACTCATAAACTTCCTCGTACACACTCGGCGGTTATAAATACTCCTAATGTCACCCTTTTTTAAAGGCGTCTATCTGACTGTCATATTTGTTATTGAAATTATAACAAATTGAGTACTGACTATCTGGTCAACACGTGGGTTCGAGGTGCCCATAGAACTACTACCTTCACTATTGCGGAGATGGAAATCTGACCCTCTGACTACCTAACAAGGGTTAATGGTCGTGAACGCATTTGTTTTTAGATTTTTTGAAATTACATAGGTAAATATGCATAATTACACATTTCCAAATTGATTATTTCGGTTATAATTAGTACTTGAAAAATACATAACTAGTTACCTTTTTTCTTGACATTTTGTTAATGGCAACCAAGATATTTTGTATGGTGTGTGTCGGTATACAGGGTGGCGCATTCAAAACGGTAATTATGGGAAAGTCTGAAACTATAAGAGATACGAAGATTTGTTCTTAGGAACCATGTCACCGATTTTGATAAAAAGAAAAACTGCATTCATACTTTCTTAAAAAAAACAACTGTATCCAGTACAGGAATCGAACCCGGTTGCTTTGAAAAAATAAACTGGCCCTTTTCACTTTTTCTTTTTAAATATCAATTGTGTAGGTCTTAAGCTGTAAATGTCTCTATGAAACGTGGTGTCGAAAATGAATAAAATGCATTGTTTTGGCATACTTTAGTTTATCATAGTATGTAGTTTACATACATCGTAACAATATTCAAAAGAGATATAAAATTGTGTCTATGGCTGTTTGTAGTTTTGTACTTCCTTATTTATTATTCATTCACATTCACCATATCATGTGGCATTAGCATTGCATTAATCCTTTAAGGAGGTTTTGTTATCTACAGTAATCAAAAACTAACAATCTATTGAAAAGTTCACTTAAAGTGACGTGTTAAACCATATTAGAAAATTTCTTGTGGGATTACGTTAAGGATGAATTTTACAAATAAGCTATGACACCATTGAAGACCTAAAAGTAGCAATAAACTCAATTGCAACGCAAATTCACCATATGAAAATACAAAATTCAATAGTAAGATCATTACCTAACCGTGTTGAATATTGTATTTAAAACAACGGTGGTGACTTAGAAAACCTACTATGATAACCTAAAGTATGCCAAAACAATGCATTTTATTCATTTTCGACACCATGTTTCATAGAGACATTTACAGCTTAAGACCTACACAATTGATATTTAAAAAGAAAAAGTGAAAAGGGCCAGTTTATTTTTTCAAAGCAACCGGGTTCGATTCCCGTACTGGATACAGTTGTTTTTTCAAAGAAAGTATGAATGCAGTTTTTCTTTTTATCAAAATCGGTGACATGGTTCCTAAGAACAAATCTTCGTATCTCTTATAGTTTCAGACTTTCCCATACTGACCGTTTTGAATGCGCCACTCTGTATTAGTGAACCAATATTGTTTAATATATCTCGGAATCCAAACAAATAACTCTTTATATTCAAACGTGACGGAGCCGGAGAGGTAGGCGAGAATGTCTCTACCCAAGTGAGTAAGTTCCTTATAACATGAGAGTAAACTATATTACACACACACACACACACACATATATATATATATATATATATATATATATATATATTAATATAATTATAACATCATAATATAATATAATTCGCCGTAGCTCAGTTGTTTGGGCCTTAACTTTGTATCAGTGAGTACAGGGTTCAAATCACATACCCGTTCCCCGAACAGGTAAGTTAGTGCTTGTAAATAGCGACATAGCTTACCACCGGTCACTTTGAGTACAGTCAGTACCGATGTAAATGAAGTTTAATGAATTTCTATGTACATTTTCGTAATAAAACACTGACACCTGAAGGCCTGGACACCGCAAGGATTGATGGTCGTGAGCTCGTTTGTGTATATACATATACATTCACGTCCTCTAATCCCTTTCGGGGTGGACAGAACCTTGGAGAAAATAATATCTGCAAGGCCCCTTTTTGGCACAAATATTTGGGTGGTGATGTTATATGGAACATTGGTAACAGATTCCATTGACCCCTGGTCCCTTAGTCACCCCCTACGACATGCCGGGAAGAACGGTAATTAGTTTGCATTCTTTTGCGTCATATTATGATTACTCAGAAAATTAAAGAGTAGTGAATAAATCGCCACGTAGGAATGCCATAGTCTATCATTTATCACATACGTTCTATCACGAGTGGTGGTCCATACAACAATAAAACTCTATTTAACCGATAAAAAGTAGTTGTTACTATCGAATGCCATTAAAAAACCGATTTAGTGCTTTCCCTCACACCTACAGTCAGTTTATTTTTTGTTCACCTTGTATACACATGAATTGTTACGGGAGAATACTAAAAATCCTCCAGTGGAGTAAATAACTATAGGTACTTATAGATACACGTAGCAGGGTGAGATATATTCGTGAGGGAAAACATTGTGAGGAAAACAGTCTTTTCATTGACTATTAATGTTTCCTTACAGAGGTTGAGTAATCATATTTGACGACCTCCGTGGCCGCGATTGGTTAACCCGCCAATCGTGAAGTCCGGGTTCGATTCCCGGTGAATGTAGAGTTGAGAACTACGGGTTTCTTCCGCTTTCCAGTCTGATTGTTAATTATGTATACTATATATGCATTTACCTATATATAATTCGTATACATTTCTTAACTATACGTTGACTAAGTACCCTTAACACAAGTCTTAAATGAGCTTACTAAGGGGCTTGTTCAATTGGTGTAATAGTGTCCCAATTGTTATTAATATTAATATTAGTGAGCATTGTGTTGGTCTTTGAACACTAGAAACCTACTTTTTACCTGTTAATCAGTATCAAACGTGCCAGTTGATAAGCCGTGTTGCCATTTAGAAACACTTCCCTGATCATTGACTGAAAATAACCATTTACTAATGTGGAAAACTCAGTAAAGCATGTATCCAATTCCGCCTTAATACTAAAATACACTCAACGCAAACATAGCTTGCTAACATCGCACTTAAAAATTAAAAGGAGTCTGTTTATCATCAATTAAATTTACGATTTCCACCACGCTTACGTTTAATTGGGAAAAACATATCGGAATATCGTATTTGTTTTGATAGAGATCAAGTAGCTACGAATTTTGTAGTGGGAAGTACGTTGGATTCTTCAAATAAAATCGAGTGAGTACACAAACATGCGTAAAAGTGGTGTATCGAATTATATCGATGCATGTATGAATAAATACAAGTTAGGAACACTTATACGTGTTACTATTTAAAAAAAATGTTGTTGTTTTGTTGTAAAAGACCATACATTACGGCCTACCTAATATTACTGTTGTAATGAGCTAGCAAGCATTACCGATATTACCAACTTTTATATTCATAATATGAAACCTACAAAAATCGGAAATTTTGCAATTCATCCATATCGTAGAAAGTGGAAGAGTAGTGTGAAGTCAAGCCTCATCACAATATAAGTCTTCTACCTAAAAGCACATAGAAAGTATTTGTTTCGAAACATAAGAAACTTTTTTACCCTTCATTTTTTTGGCCAGTAATCCAGTGTAAATTAGAAAATTTGTATGCAAAGGATTAATCATACAGCCGACGTACATCCATTACAATGTAGCAATTGGCATGAAGTTTAACATTTAACATCCAATAAACTATTCATACACTAGTTATCTAGTACCTACACTGCTCACAAATTTAGCAACAATAAACTACAATAGACACAATAAAACGCAGTCCAGCTAATTACCCGATTAAAACGTTACCAACCCACCTCCTTTCATCTGCAATTGTACTAACAGTGCATTTCCTCCCAAACTATCTTTGTCTGGGCATGCCAATCATCTCTGTAGTCGTGATGAAGACGTAAGCTTCCTTTGAAAGCTCAGAATCATTTGATGGGTCTATCGTAGCGTTTGGTAGCTTTTGA
This sequence comes from Leucoptera coffeella, assembly GCA_030578115.1. Taxonomy (NCBI): domain Eukaryota; kingdom Metazoa; phylum Arthropoda; class Insecta; order Lepidoptera; family Lyonetiidae; genus Leucoptera; species Leucoptera coffeella. The sequence continues at coordinate 42,712 of JAMBLF010001281.1, forward strand.
AACATATTGTTATGGTTAGGAAGTCTACAATTCGGCGTAGCTCAGTCGTAAGACTTTGTATGAGTGGATACAGGGTTATTTAATTTTCTATGTACAAGTAGGTACATTTACGCAATAAACTAATATACTTGCGAATAAAAATTAGAGAATAACCTCGCGGTAAAACGTACATCTTCACAGAACAGATAATAGTCAGTGCTTGTAAATGATGACACTATTTACCACTCTTACACTGGCTAGATATGTGGAAATAGGTAGGTTCGTGGTAGCCATAGAATAACCTTAGCATTTGCGCACTTCCAATCCTCTGATTACAATGCTAGAGTAAAGGTTGTGAAATTGTTTCTTTTATAGATTTGCTTGAGTACTTATAGTTGCAAAAGTAACATGACTTTGAATGTAATTCAATGTATAATGAATATATTTTTAAGTATATTTTGGCTTCGTGTATGTGGTGAATAGTAAACCTTATGTTGTAGTTACATTGTTTACTGTAATATTAAAATAGGATATTGCTGCGGCTGTAGCGTAATGGTTAAGACATCTGACTACTTATTAGAGGTCATAGGTTCTAACCATGGCTCTGACATTTACCAATGAATGATATTAATAAACACTGAGATTTTCATTTACGTACACAATTTACAGTCGCTAACGGTCAGGGAAAATATTGTGAGGAAAAATACTTATGCCTCGGGAGAGGTTATAGCCAGTGCTTGTCTACGGCGATACGGATCGCTACCTATCACTTTAGGTGTTATCTATCTAGTGAAAAGCGAACTTTTAGAGGTTCATACCTAAGTTGCCTTCGAAATTTCGGAGATGGGCACTTAAGCCTTTGACTACCCCGCCACAACAAAAAGGGAGTATGTATACATGAGTTGTGAATGTATATGTTTGTATTTGTAAATAATTACTTGGTAATGTACTTTTTTATCATTAAAATCAATTGTAAAAATAAAAATATCTTGTAGTTGAAACTGTATTTTAGTGTAGCCTGAGATTCGTTCGATATAGTGCAACAAAGGTATGTAAATACACAATATTCTTACAAAACATCCTCAACTTTAACTTTTGCATGATAAAATAGAGAAACCTGTCAAACAACTCAGACCTAACCGCCCTTAAACACCACATGTGCCACACGAGGGTTAAACTATTGTATATTTACAATAACGCTTTATTACCTGAAACTATAACGACCGGATTCCCCGAAAGTGCATCACACGTGTCACTGGGCCTTTTAATGATGTTTACGTAGAGCAAAAGTTTTTCAAGGGTCAGATTCCCATAACGCTATAAACGGGAATTGTTGTAATATAAACAAACAATATTACATTGAGCAGGTTCTACTGAGATAGTTTATATTTTACACGATTTATGAGCATTCACAAGTTTGGTTCGTTCGCTTGGGTAACTAGAAATGAGCGAGTGAGTGGTTTAAGAAGGTAATATACATATATACATCGACCTCCTTGAATCCCTTTCGGGTTGCATAGAACCTTGAAGACATGATTAAATCTTCTTGGTTACCAAATAGCGTTTACATTGGGGTTGTGATGTCATATGGAAATTTGGGACCGGTTGCAAGCCTATCATTCAATAAATTTCAAATACTACTAGTCGCCATAAAGGTAATAAGGACAAAGGTAGTATCAAAATAACTATTCAGTAAAATCAACACCTGCGTAAGTACCTATAAAATAAGTGATTACAGGCACTTCTAATATCACTTTGCTTTTCTAGTGTAAATATATATTTCCGCAAGATAAGTTTTAATTCGTCATAGCTTAGTTGTTTGAGGCTTAACGCCGTATCAGTGGGTACAGGGTTCAAAACCCTCTTGAGTATGTACCAATGCAAATAAAGTTTAATCAATTTCTATGTACATTTTCGTAATAAAAATACATTTACAAAATGCTTCGAATAGTACGGTGAGGTAAAACATCGTGAGGAAAACCTACCTGTTCCCCGAATAGGTAATAGTTAGTGCTTGTTAATGACGATATGGCTTACCTCCTGTCACATTGAGTACTGACGATACTACCTCCGCAATTGCGGAAATGGAAACCTGACCTTCTGACTACTTCGCAAGGGTTAATGGTCGTGAACGCTTTTTTGTCTAAAATTTTTAAGAACTATACTAATATACTAAGTAACGTATAACTAATATACATTTTTTGAATTGTCGGCAGCATACCTTGTATAAAGAATGAACTACAAGGACTTAGGTAAGAGTGCCTTTTTCGTAATTTTACGAGAGAATAGGACTTATAGCGTATAGTTTATGGGCAAAGTAGGTATTACCTTTGCTACCCGTGACCATGGCCATTGCAACATGGCCGAAAAGAAAAGTCTGTGATTTGTGTATTACAATAGGTATGGACGTCAACTTAATTTTATTTAAAAGAACAAAACAAATATCGTTTCTTGATACTAAAACTACATATCTAAATGAATCTATCATAAATATCAACGATCTTTCTTCAAATCTATAATTCTTCGCATAATATTTGTTAACCCCTACACCGCGCTATCAAAATCAAATTTGTTTCCAGTCGCTCGGTTACTACGCACGTCATAATGAACTGCGGCCATTATAAATAGCCGTTTGACTGACAAAGCCAGTGGTCGTTGTTATAGTCCACGGTAGCGCGCCTTTTGATATGTTCGTCAACTAAACGTCTTGGCTTCACTCAGATGGACGGGAGCTGCGTTTACACTGGTGTAGAAGGGTGAATATGTAGTTTAATGGATGTTAAATGAAAAATACTTTAGTAAATATAATGCTTTAGCTCGTTTCTGATACATTGATATTTCTTTTCCATACGAAACTTAGTACATAGTTAGGTGTGTGACCACGTTCGTAGTGGATTAAATTTCATGGCGGGGGATCTCCTATAGAAAATGCCCATAAGAAAATATTTTATCGTTACTCCTAACAGTAACATAAGAGCTATATGAGCTTAATAATTATAGCAACTTGAATGCGAATAAATAGACCATTATTATAAAAAAAACACATTTATTCGTATTTTACTACAAACTGAAAAAAGTAGTCCATATAGTTCAAGTTCACAGCCCTATTCAGAACACACAAATATAATATCACTTTTATTCACGTCGATGCACTGATGAGAATAAAACCTTTCATAACAACAAGCTTATTTACCTATACCACAGATCTAAGAATACTAGGTATACTATATACTCGTACTATACAATAATGTAGTAGCCTATACTACAACTTACCCATAGTAAACGCAGCTACGAATTATCGGAACGCGAGTTACTCGGTACAAGTAGACTCGGGTTCGATTCCCGGACACCACACGTGTGAGGTTAATTCGGTCTCCCCTGATCACCATTTAAACGTTTACAAATGAGCGAAGACTGTTGACGGGTTAAGTGAAGATTTCTGTGGCTTTTATTTTAGTAGGAGCGACTTGTTAGTTAGGTTTTGAGTGGGTATTAAACCTTATGGTTTTGGGGTGAAATGAAACTTAAAAGACAGTTTTAGAGTCAAACTACGGCTGACAGTGAAGATTTTCCATGTATTTTAGAAAGTAAATGATACTAAAATACTTACTAGGATTATGTATATAACTAATCATTTTTTTTCCAAGACACAACTTCATCCCACAAGACTACATCAACATCACTTACCTTCTAAATTTCTAGATTTTTGTCGTTGCTATGGGTAAACCAACAGTCACATAATCAACAAAGTTTCAAACATATTTTCTAAGCCAATCAGATAGTCAAGCAGTGCTAGTTCATTTACACAATCCTGAAATGCATTTTCAAACGTCCATTATACTTTATTTCAATATCAACCTTTTTCAAGTCTCAGAAAACGTGTTAAGAAATCCAAGTAGGTAAAAAGCGATGGGCTAGCATTAAAAGCGCCAATCTTTTACGAGGCCGCTGTTAACCCATCGGCCGCCACATGTCCGCTGCCAGTAATTTGTTTGCGTTAACGCATAATCATGTCACTAAACAGTTTTTGTAGTTTTACGACGAGCTTTAATGGCGGACACAGGGTGTTTGTAATTTTTGTATTTTATTTCGTTTATATTATAAAAATATATGTGGGCGAAGTGGATGGCGGGTTACGTAGAGGAGCCCAATAGGACATACTCAGAGAGACGACATATTGAAAAAGGGAGACGTTAAAAGTATTTATAACCACCGAGTGTGTATGAGGATGTGTATGATTGTCAATGAAGCGAAAGTGGTTTGTCAGGATCAGGACAGATGAGGATCCATGATCCCTGCCGGCACCTTTACAGAGAATCAGGCGTGATGTGTATGTATGTATTTCGTTTATTTGGGAAAAGAACTAGTCGAGTTAAGGGCGGGACATTTGTCAATAGATTTAATTTGTGGTAGATAAATGTTATAGATGGATGTAGTATGGATGAAGACAAAATTTTACAGAATTCCATCACTATAAATTAATAATATCTATAAGTCTGCTCTTTATACGTTATACAATTGTAACCCAAACCTAGGGGTAAAATTTGGCTACCTGGAGAGAAACTATTGTTATTCCGTTAAACTTAATTTTCATATTATTTAATAAGTAGCTACATAAAGCATTAGAATCAAGTTTGTGAATTGTCATTATTATTTCGCATTATAGAGTTCCCTTACAACAAAGAAAACTCAATTTCCAAACGTCTTATCTCATCCTGCAAGCTTAACGCTGTTCATACAATTAAACAAATATATATTTTACAGTATTTTTTCCATTGAAAAATAACCCATTTCCGTAACAACCTGTACCCTGGGGCTTCGCTCAGTCGGCTGAGTTTGTTTTGGAGTCGCCATCACAGAATGTGGTCATGCGAGGAGGCCATTTTGTTTTCTTAGGCGTGTCACGAATAGCGGATATTGCTGCCCACGTGTAATTAGGAGGTTTTAAATACTCGCGCGGTGGACGACCAAACTTGAGCTTTGAGCGATTATGTTTGGTATAAGATATTGTGTATTATGTTTTTGGTGTACCTAGTTTGGGACGGAAAACCAGTGCTAACTTACTATTATATTCCTTCTTGTTAGCATGTAGAAGGAGATGACTAAGGGACTAGGAATAATAAAATTTCTTGAAACAACAACTATATCTATAATCGATAACAATGTCACCATGTCGTGTCACGGATTGAAATATCACTGTTTACTTCAAAACAGGTCTCATTAGTGCAAAAATTTTAAACAATATTATCACATCAAGTCTGTTTTTGTCAGTCATGTTTTGACAGCAATAGGGAGTAGGTATTATCACAAAATTCGACGTAGCTCAGTTATTTGAGGCTCAACTGTGTATTAGTGGGTATTATTACCTTCGCAATTGCGGAGAAGGAATCCTGACTAGCCCGCAAGGGTTAACGGTCGTAAACGCGTTTGCCTTTGTCTAGTAACACAATTTTGATGAAAAGAAAACTTTATTATTAATATTTTACATTTCTTTTAAAACATTAAGAATATAAAAATCGCTAATCTTCTACGTCTAAAAAACGTCTAATTTACCGCCCGTTTAAAATTAATATACGTAATCACCGAAACAGCTTGTATTTATTATTCAGCGAAATCATTTACTATAGTCAATTTCATTTTTTATAATGTTTGTGTTAAACCTAGTTATTAAAGTTTTATATATACGGACCCCCATCAGGTTTTGGTATCCAATATCATTATATATCTTTTCCTAAAACCGTACACTAAAGCAGTTGATATAAATATTATACCCACAACTCAAGTAAACTCCATGGCGACAAATTCAAAACAATATCCTATAATCCTTTTTAGAATGAACCGAACCTTGGAATAACTATCTTTTTGATCACTTTTAGTATTTGTATCGGGTTCCTGATGAAATTAATATGCACTATCATTGACAGGTTGCTAGCCCATCGCCTAAAAGATTCCATTAACCCTTTGTCCCTTAATAGCCTCCTACTTCATGCTGAGAAGTACGGCAGCTACCTAGCTTTCATTTAGACTTTCATGAGACAGAAACTTGGAAATCTCTAGAAATCTTACAAATACAAGTGACTATAGAATAAAGTAGCAACTCTTTGCAGAATCGCTCACTCACGTACTGTGAAGGCGAAAAGTCTCTCGTACCTGTAGAAAGATCCTCTCGTGAACCGTTTCGTAATCACCAGTACGTGCCCTGATGAGGAGGTGCGTCCAATTGGCGGAAACCAGGAGAATTACCGACGAATCAACGTTGAAAAGGGCTCTTTTTGGTTTGACACAAAGTCAGATTTTTACGGATTTTTTAAAACGTCAAAAGTGTATAGAAAATTGGTAATAGCCATTAATTCGATTGCCATGATCTAGTACAATGAAATATTTGCTATTTGTTTTAAGGACGAATTAAGAAATCTTTTAGGTTAAATATTCGTAGTATAAAAAGTTACGTGGCGATGATGACTATTACATTTACCGATATGACTTGATAGACGAAATTTCATACTGAATTACATATTCGTTAATTGTATTCTTAAAATCCGCCCATTAATTGACATACACCGAGCATTTTAACTACTTTGCACCTACTCTTTTTTGACATTATTCTTTGTGAATACACAACACAAAGGTTAGCCCTTTATTCATAGCCATTGTCTGCAACAATAGGGGCTTATGTCAAACGGCTAGCCCTCCATACAAGTGCTACTTTAAATACCTAGTGTGACCAATTTACTACGCGTAGCCTTAATAGCATTAAAAAGGCTAAGAGTAGGGTACCAAGATTTACCAAATTGATCGTGTCACAACGATATTGTTTTGAATTATTCACGCTGCTTGTATTAAATTTGAGTGATTACGTTGATAAAGTATTATTATGTGATAATATAATACGAGACCTAGCTATCGCATCATAAGTAATTATTTAACTGTCCTTTTTAAGTTTTACATAATATTAATAAACAATAATTATAATTAGATGTACCTAATATTAAATATTAAGTAATTTACAGTAACGTCGAACCAGAAGCCGCCTTTTCCAAGCCGTCTTTAATTCCAAGATGGCGAGGCTGAGGATGAATTAGGGCAATTTTTGTACCGTAACTGTTCTTCTATAAGATATTGTGCCGTTTGTTCTTGTGAGTTCTGTTTAGATAAAGATATGTATGTTCCTACATTTACGAAGAGGTAATCATCTCCTATTATTAATTCACATCTTGAAAGGTAGATAAATAATATGTTTTGGTAAAGAATCTTGGTTATGATAAAATGTTGTCTTTTTCTAGCAACAATTTACAGTTTTAACTTCAGTACTTTTTACAACACTACATTATAACTTAAGTATATGTTCACTAACACAACTTGTAACATGTACACAACATACCGAAGTAAAACTTAATCAAATAGTAAAGTGAGAATTCTTATAAGCATAAGTACTTAAAACTTACGAAGTCTTTGAAAATCCATTATTGAAAAATACATATTTAATGGAACAAAAATTCCCTCGTAACCTATCACATCACTATACAGCCCTGCACTTTACATCTTAAATATCATCAGAACACAAACAAGAGATAATGGCCGTTTAAAAAAGCAATCTCAATCGAAGGATCAATCACAGGGATGAATGTCAAGCACGCTAAAACCGACTGAGGGCTTCTGGCAAACAGGGTCAAGTTTCGCGAGGGTTGGAAGCTACGCCGTGAAATCTATTTGGATTGGCAAATGTTTGGCTACGGATATTGAGCGAATAGTGGGCTGGGAGCTTTAATAGGCTCGATTCCAGCATACACTTTTATATTCTATCGTATACTGAGGCAGCACCGTTTCACTGCATCAAGGTTTCCATTTTATTTGAATGTTTGTATTGTGTTCTAATGTAAATTGCAATATGCAGTGAATAAACTATTTTACTTTCCTCATTTCTATATTATCGGTTGCTTGTAACAGTATATTTTGTAAATAAATAATTCTACGTAGGTTACGTATATGACAGTCAGATAGACGCTATATTGAAAAAGGGTGACATTAAAAGTACCTTTAACCGCCGAGTGTCTTCGAAAAGATGTATGAGTGTCAATGAAGCGAAATTGGTCTGTCAGGATCGGGACAAATGGGAATCCGTGATCTCTGCCTACCCCTCTACAGGGAATCAGGCGTGATCTGTATGTATGTAGATAATCCTGAAAAACTTGATTGGAAAGAAGTACCGATAGGTTTTATACGGAAATTGTATATGCAATCCTACACAATAACAAATATGCAAAGTACATCTCCGTTTTTCCCGATCTTGAAACACCATTTTACGTTTTTTTTGTTTTGAAACACCTCTTTACGACTTTATTATATATATATAACGTCTCTCTTTATCACAAAATCATCTATTAGATCCTCATGCGATATTAGACCAACATAGTTCCTAGCCTTCCACCTCATACATTATATTGGTACTTCCGTAATTCACCAGTATTTAGAAATAAAAACGTGTTCATAGTATGCCTACAAGCATATTATTAGCAGTTTTTTTAACAATTGGATATAGATATTCTTCCGTAATTGAACCAATTAATTAATAGACAATTAATTAAGGCAATTCGACGTAGCTCAGTTGTTTGCGGCATGACTCTATACCAGTGGGTACAGGGTTCAAATCCCGCTTCATCATGTACCAATGTAAATGAAGTTTAATAAATTTCTATGTATATTTTCGTAATAAAGATACATTTACGAAATGCGCTGAATACTACGGTGAGAGACAATATCGTGAGGAAACCTACCTGCTCCCTGAACAGGTAATAGTTAGTGTAAATGACGACATGGCTCACCACCTGTCACATTGAGTACTGACTATCTGATCAACACATGGGTTCGAGGTGGCCATAGAATTACTACCTTCGCAACTGCGGAGATGGATATCTGAACCTCTGACTCCGCGAGGGTTAATGGTCATGAACGCGTTTGTCTTTGTCTTTCAATTAATACACCAATCACAATCGACGTTCCAAACTTAACCATTTCCAATTAGGTACCCAAATCATACGTCATTCACATCAAAAGACAACGCAGGCAATTAATGGTGGAACAAAAAATGTTTACCCGCCTAATGTTTATGGTGAACATGATAGGGTACGCTAAATAGTGATGGTTATATCAAAGCTACACAGTACTACTGTAGCAGTAGTGTAACTTCATACAAAACGAACGTTTCCTGTTGAGATGTAGTACGTAAGAGTATTATACAGTAGTACGTATAAGACGCTATATTGAAAAAAGGTGACGTTAGGTGTACCCATTACCGCCGAGAGTGTATGAGAAGATGTATGAATGTCAATGAAGTGAAAGTGGATCGGGACAAATGGGGATCCGTGATATCTGCCTACCCCTCTACAGGGAAGCAGGCGTGATGTGTATGTATGTATGTAGTAGTACTTATATTTAATCTATAGGGCGATAGGTGAGCTACCTGTCACCATCATAACCCTAATATTCATGCTAAATAGTGACCTTGGAGATATTATCGTCTCCAAGGCTGTCCACCCCTAAAGGGATTAGAGGTCGTGAATTTATAAATATGTATTACCAACGTTACGTTCGCAGTTTCACATAATATACTTACGATGGCGACGTCACCTTATATTGCCATATTTTATTCTAGCAAAGAATTCTAACGGAAAGCTAAGGTTTGGTACATAGTTAACAAAAATAATAAATTAATTACATGACGTACAAACGCCGAGTGTGTATGAGGAGGTGTATGAATGTCATTAGAGTAAAAGTGGTTGTCTGTTTACCCTCTCCTACGAGGGGAACGAGCGAGATATGCATGTATAAGACAGACGACGAACAGGTTTTGCATTGTAATGATCATAAAATCACTTATTGAAATTCAGAAAAATTCTTTTTAAATATGTCATTAACATAGACTAATTTTTAAAATAAATCAAATTAGATTAATAAAACTAATGGTACTCCGTAATGAAAAATCTCTGCAGATAAGAAATCCAAGAAACTCGGCAGACAATGTGTACATTAAATTTAATAATAATTCATTAGACATGTATATGACATGTCAATGTCGCAGCAAAGAGTACCGCCTATGTATGAGAAGGTTAATGGGCGTTAGTGAAGCAAGAAAGATTTGTCAGAATCGTTCCAATTGGCGATCGATAGTCTCTGCCTGTCCCGTAAAGTCGTGGACTTATATATCACTACATAGTATAAAACAAAGTCGCTTTCTCGGTCGCTATGTCCCTTTGTATGCTTCAATCTTTGAAACTACGCAACGGATTTTGATGCGGTTTTTTTTAATAGATAGAGTGATTCAAGAGGAAGGTTTGTACGTGTAAGAAAATCCATTAAATAGCCAGAAGTGCGAAGCCGGAGCGGGTCGCTAGTATATGTATTTTTAAGTTGAACTACTGTAGCAATAGCTCTGTGGCTGAACCCTTCCGAGGCTTTGGCGTCGCCGGGCCGACCGTGTTTGTTTTATCTCGACGTTTAGTGTAACGTTACCTTTGAAAAAATCTGCGCCTCGCTCGTTGGTGGTTGTCAAAGTTTTGTGATTCAAGGATTTAGTGATTGTATCGTTTTGTTATATATTTGCTTACCATATAGATAACTTAAGAGGTGTAAGAGCTGTGTTAAGTCATACTTAAATTTGCATTAGTGACAACTATATCTAGAAATTTATGGTAATTTAAGCCTTATACTTTTATTAAGTATATCAGTTCCATAGCCTTATTAATTAACAACAAGACTAAGTTATTATTACTCGTGTACCAAAAACTACATAGAATAAATCTATCTACTTCTAAACTCACTGCTAATTAAGACTTACTGCTAGTAAGACCTATAATCAAGACCATTCACCCTTTCCGTTAGTTCAGAAGATGAGTATTCACCATGGACTCATGATGATAGTCTTTGGCTTCTCAAAACCCACTTTTAGCAGGTAATCAGTATCCAACGTGACAGTTGGTATACCTTTTTAATAATAATAAAGCATTTATTTATAGCAACAAAAACATATGCAATACAAATATTTTACATATCAAACTTACAAACTAGGGGTTATGCTTGTGCATGTTATTGTCCCAGCAAAAAGGTTCTAACTCAGATGGGTATGTTACGTTTGGTGGCAACCGCAACGCTGATATTATGTTGGAACCAACAAATCTTCTATTCATAGCACACATCCCTAGGTACTACACTTTGGCAGCCGCCGGTCTCTGAGTGGGTTGTCGCCTAGCAGTGGCTGGTCGGGAGCTTCGCAACCGGTGCGCACACCGGATGCAACTTGTAAATACACGGGGACAGGGAGTGGCGTGGAGATTTTGTCTAATTGTTTATTAAACTAAACTTTCATTTTAAGATTCATCTAGGGTTAGTATTTAGGTGCGTGTATGTTTATCTCGTCACTTTGCTTTTAGGAATATAAAAAAGGATTAAGCGATTTATAATGTTGAAAAATCTAGTAAATCCTTCTAATAATGGCGTACGGATTGTATTGTTTTTGTAATAATTATAAAGAAAAGTAAACATATATTAAAAAAAGGATGTACTTAATTTTGGAAAGTAAACATAACCTAAGTAAATCAACCATCCATATTTTTTTTCTTTTAAGGTCGTATAGCTATGAATAGGGCGCAAAACTTATAACATTATAGATTAATTTGCTGTTACATTGAAAGTTTACAGAATGTAGGTGTATTTGTGTGTGAATTGATATTATAACAAAATAAACGAACCAACTCCATGTCGTTTTTGTTGAAGTTCTGTAAACTGAAGACGTCAATCCCTTTTATCCAATTGCTCAAAGTACCTTCACCATTGTACAGAAAGAGATGTTGATTCTATGGCTATTTTGGTCATCTGTATTACGTCCACAACGCTACGTGATATACTCAAATCAAATAGTTCATAATTGTAAAAAATATATTTGTATGTTTAATTTTACTATGTATTTATGTTCTATTCGTAAATTTACTTATCTATGAATAATATAGGCAAAATATAGCAACGTCTTATAGCTTTAATATTATACACATAATACTTATTAAACCTGCAAAAGTTTGCGTGAATTTGAAAATGGATGAAGTTAGAAGTACCTACAACCGCTGAGTGTGTTAAAGGTGTATCTAGATCAGGACAGATCCGTGATCTCAGCTTAGCCCTCTAAAAGAAAACTCTCAGAGAAACAGGCGGGACATCTATATATGTAATGTACTAACCGTTGTATGACTATATTCCCTCACAGTTTTATAAAAACCATAAACAAAACTACTTCCGTGTTGACTTCAAAGCTTTTTGATACAGCCACGTTAGAATTATATTGTCTCGCCTTAACCCGTCAAAGTAAACATTGGAACACAAAGAGAATCACGTTATTAAATTTTCATTGAGGACATCACGTGAATGGGCGTTGAAATTGTGATATGGATGCCACGGGTTAACGGTAACTACGGAAGCACGTGGCATGAGTTTTATTTCGAGTACATTCTATTTCGAGTACTAAGTAGGTGATGTGCTGATCTGGGATTTGAAGTCATTAAACAGCTGCTTTTTTGATGGTCTTGTCGTTTTATTGAGGGCAGATATATTGTATTTGTTGATGTTTGATGTACTAATAAAATATTAACTTTATCACAACTTATAAGCTAAATCTTCATTACGTTTATAAAGTCATTTGTTGTCATAATGAACGAATGGTACCTACTTCTATTTCTTCTTATTTTACCTTTTGAATGAACAAGTATGGAAATTATTTTTCTTTAGCCTAAGTTAAGTAAGTGAAAAGTGATCAAAATTTGCTGAATCCATAAATAGTGTATACACAAGAACTGTCTATATAAACTGAAGAAGATTTTTATGTGATATCGATGCTATGAAACCCATTTTATGAGTAAAGTTTAACGATGTAGTAGCATTATAATAGACTTTTTTTACAATAGGAAGCTTGGTTTTCCGGCAACATTAATGAGGAAAACCAAAATTTTCTCTGCACTCTGCTATGAATTTAAACCATGTTTATCTGAGTATAAATTAATACATGTACATTCATACATATACATCAGACTTTTCTCTATAGGAAAAGATCCAGCAACCAATTCCACTTCATTGAAAGCCTGCCTACATATTCGCTGTTAAAGGTAATTCTAACATCAATCTTATGAGTAGGTATGTCATTGATTGTCATAGATAGACGACATATAGAAAAGGGTGACGATAGCAATACTTATAACGGACGATCGTATAGCAGGAGGGGTATGGATGTCAATGATGTGAAAATGGTTTGACAGGATTAAGAGAAATGAGAATCCTTGATCTCAGTCTACCCCTCTGTAGAGATTCTGCGTTAGGTGTATAATAAAAATGTTTATACCTTAAAATACCCAACTTTTTTTTAGCACAAATCTATTACTTAGAGTACCCGCCACATAAGGTGGCAGTAGCCAAACTTGGAACTAAATTTGACGTTTCCGCCATTGCGTGTTATTTTGTATGAAAGGTAAATTTAGTATTACCAGCGTTGTGTTTTTTGCCCACTCTTTGTAATTTTTATGTTTGTTAAGTGTGATTATAATAAATTGATTTCTGGAGTTTCTTGTTAGTTCTTCTCCAAGGGTCTCCGCTGAACTTCTTCTTCTCAATCGTTACGCTCTTATCAGAGCGGTCGTGGTCTTCATGACGTGGCATCTTGAGCAGCCGAAATGGTTGGTGAACTAACCTCGGTAAAAATATGTAAAGACAATGCTCAGTGCCATGTTTGAAATAGTTTTTTTACATACATACATACACATCACGCCTGATTCCCTGTAGAGGGGTAGGCAGAGATCACGGATTCCCATTTGTCCCGATCCTGACAGACCACTTTCGCTTCATTGACATTCATACATTCTCTAATACGCTCTCGGCGGTTATAGGTACTCCTAACGTACCTTTTTTCAATATAGCGTCTATCTGACTGTTACATATATGTCTTATTAGGCCGGCCCCTACGTAACCGCCCTTCCACTTCACTCATATATATTCCTTTTGTCAATATATAGTTTTTTTAATTTGTACTTAGATCATAAAATAACTTTCAAAGATAGCTTATGATAGGGCCTATTTTGAATAAAAATATTTTGACTTTTGACTTTGGTATATTAATTTGTTTTATTTGAGTTTATAGCTCTGCAACCAAAGATCGTTACAAATGAAACCTCAATATAATGTATCGAGCCGTATGGCACAGTGAGTGCTAGTTTTGGCGTGTTTACTGGCAACACTGGATTACGCGACTGTGGCGACGCCTCCAACTGCCACCTTATGTGGCGGGTACTCTACTAAAAAGCTTCCGCCATATTTGTTTTGATGTCATTTTTTGCAAGAGTTGCCGCCGCACTTAGTAATCGGGTTCAAGTGTCAAGCGAACGTCAAAAAGCGCTTAAGGGTCATCATAAGTGCTGTCTAGACTGTACATGGCGCCCACCCTGGAAGGCCTTAATGGGATTACAGGATAAATAGTACAAGTTGAAGAAAAGCGTTTGAATGTTGCATAATTATGAAGTCTTTTGGATTATGATTGACGAATGTAGTTTGTTATCAACAATTCGATTTGTAAATTATTCAGTTAACTAATGAAAATAATAATCGGACACACAATACATATATGTCATGTAAATTTCCTAGTACAAGTGTGGAGGAATACAAGATACCTACCTAAATGTATGCGTTTATATCATTTGATGTAATAATTGTAATTAAATAAACTTATTATCTTATATTAATTTCAACTATCAGATATAAATAAGCGTTCACTAATGCGTTTTTACACTGTCATAGTAGTACTTTATTAATACATACATACATTACACACTTCATTAGCCAAGATGCTTCAAATAGGTTCCTGAAAGGAGGTGGGACTAATGCAGCACTTATTTGTTTACCTGATGACATTTCCTGCCGACACAGCTTAGGGCGCGTTCACACGTTACGGAACGAAATGAAATTGAGATCTTTGTTAGTACTCTTTAGGTAAGATAACTTTACCATTATTATATTGTTTTACAAGATGGACATAACATTAAATAAATAATTGAATATTCATAGCAATGAGGTAACAATTACAGATAAAAATTGACCTGAATTAATTGCTAATCTGGTAGTAAATAATGTTGTGTTCCTATCGTTCTTCCCAGCAGGCGATTATTAGACTCGGGCCATTGGAATCTATTGTAAAAACCTGTCAACAATAATCAATATAACATCACAAACCAAACATTAATGTAAAATAGTAACCTAGATTCTGACCATCCAAAAAGGAATTAAAGGACTTGGATGTTAAATTGTAAAATCCATGTTGAATTGTAAAATCCCATCATAATAAATTCTGTCACGTGACCAAAACGCTAATAACTGAAGCTCCAATCTAAATGCACCCTTAGGACGCACGTGCTCGTAATTGGAGCTTCACTCGGCGCTTACTTTGCATCCTCTATCGACTAATGCATTCGATTATGTGCATCCACGGAATATCGATATCGGGAAAAGTATCGTTTGGACGACTGAATGGGACTTCCGTTTTGAATTGAAAAGTTTGTTATGAATGTGTTTGTGGTCAGGAGTTATTTTATGAGTTATGAATATGAAGAATTAAAGTTTGTTATAACGAATTGTTGTAAATATTGTTAATTAATAAACAATCCTTTACGAATATGAAGAAATAAAATTTGTTATACCTGATTGTTTTAAATATTGTTAATTTATAAACGTTATAAACATACTTATTTGTGTGTTAAGGGATGTTGATCTTTAAAAACAAATTTATTCGACATTGAGTCTTTTTGTTTAAATTCTATTTTTTTACGGCTGAAATTATGGCTAATATAAACTAAGCTTTTTAATTCTAACAAAATCACCGAGACCAAACCAAGTAGGTAAAATCAACCTTTTTTCAGCAACAGAAGTAAAAGCTTAGTGTATCTAATAAAGCCAAAACAAACAAACTTTATTTTTAAGTTTATAAAGAAATAAAAACGAATATTTTAAACTTTATAAGACTAAAAATATTCAAAATCCAAGACAGCATCACTCTATAAGGACTGCATCGGTGGGTGCCTGCATTTCAATAAGTCACTTGGAGTTCTCGCAAATTGATTCAAAGAACCGAATCAGTCCCAGCGTATAATTTGAGTCTCTCAAGGGGTGCTTAGCGGAAAGTCTTGTGAAATTCTTTGAGCGGAAACGCCAAGAGAGAATTTTCATAGCTAATGCCCGCCACTATTCATATGGTAATATCGCTTCTACGACGAAATGCTACTTTATTAGCCCAGATATAAAAGATACGGTGTTTTATACGTACTTAGGGAATAGGAAATGTGTTTTAAGGTGACAATAAACTTAAAAAAATGGTGATAATAACCTCTGGCGAAAAATATAACATGTGGTGATAAATATAGTTTAAACAGATAGATTAAGTGTTACATAATATAGTTTAAACGGACAGATTTAGGGAATGACGATTTTCCGTTTACCCTTATGTCACTTACCCAAGAGTTTTAGTTTTTATTGGTGTGTTAATATTGACTTGTGTCTCTTTAACAGATATTAGAGTTATATTCCCATACGTAGTTAGAACGCATTCACAACCTTCACAAAAATGATATTTCGGGAATTTTAATTAATATTCTCTGCTCAAGCCATATCAGTAAGTAAGCGGCAATAAATGATTAACATTGTTTACTGCCATACTTACACCTGACTGACCGTTAAATTTTCTTGAAAATTTTGTTTCTAACAATAAATTGATATAACGAAAGCATCTGATTCAAATCATTTTGGGTCTGGCTCAGACACAAACTAACTAGTATAAGATTTAAAAAAAATGAAACAGGACAAAACCACGATTTTATCATATTACATTGGACTATCGAAGTACTGACACTCCATCTCATTATATCCACATTTATCCCTTTCCAACCAGACCCACAATCCACTTAATCCGACACCCATTAACCGATTCAGTGACTCAAACCCCATCCAACTGAACCCTAAAAATCATCATTACCACCCAAGGCCACGTGTCAAGTAATTACCAAATTGAATGTGACAATGGACATGTTAAGCGTCATTACGATTGAGGACCTCCGGCCTTAGTGCCGTATTTCAAAGGGCTAGGAGCCAGAGTCAAAGGCGATGTCTCCAACTTGCACCGATGGCTTTGATAGTTTGTGGTAAAAGATCCCTAATGATGGCATTGTGAGAACTCGTTTGTTCACACCGAGGCGGTTAGGGTCCGGTTAAGTCATTTTATCGATTCGAAGTCCTACTTTCGATTTTAATTAGTATAAGTATGGCTGTGAACGGTAATGGAATTGATACTTTTTGGCTGATTTAAACTAAACGATTTTGTACATTAATAAGTTTTTGTCAATGTGATTGTATATCTTTAATTACCTATCTATTTTAGGTTTTATGAAAAAGTATGAGTATGCTTTCAGTAACTAACTGGTAAAAATATACAATTACTTTGCTGACTTATGTCTGCCGCATATTGTATAGCCGCATATTTTATGTACTACTATGTACTACAAACCGATTCCGATAATAAAACTAAACTTTCGAAGTTATTTCTCGTAGTATTAATATAAAAAAGAAATAAATAATGTAATACACTAATAGAAAACACTTATAGAAACTATTCAATGATACGATTTTAATAAAATCCTACATCAAAACAATTTCCTAGATAGAGCTCAAAATCTCAATCTATCTCCCTCTTACTCATAGCCACAGACACCGCGACACACTTAACACAATCTCCTGTCCCACTCTTGTTGCAAATCCCTATTTAGAACCCACCAATGCCGTGGCAGTACGTTCGCGCGACCGCCAATCAAATGCTTCATAAATATGTCAAAGCTTGTACGGTGCAAGTGTACTTTATTTATTGAGACACGAAAACTTCTTTTTAGTTTCGTGGAAAGCTAAGAAATGAGAATGGATTTTGTTACTTATGCTTTTAGTAAATAGTGGTTAGATGAAGATATAATTACCCATTTGTAAAATAAGTATGAAGTGATGGAATTTTATATTTAGTAGTTTTAATGCACAAATTTTATTTCGTGAATAGTCCAGTAGTACCTTATTCATTGTCTAAGGATTCTGGATTCGGCATTTAGAATTGTCACGAGAGCTTGTAAGGGTGGTAATTTTCATAATGTTCAAAATATCAATATACAACTGTTTTCCATTACAAGGTAGGTACTTTGAGCAGTCATGAACATTCAGCGATTATTAACTACCATAACTACAATATAGTACGTATTATTTTTGCATTTACCTATTCCCAGGAATATACAATATTCGATGATTTTCCATCACCGCCACACCGCAAAATTAGTTTTTACTATAAGAAATTATCCTCGTACTTCCATTTCCTTAAATGAAAAGACTCATCAAAACTAATCAAGGGAAGTAAATCCTGTCATAGTTACATATCTATACGTACATTTTCACGATCATTACCCAGACGTAAAGTACTATAATCAAAAGACACTACGAATTATATTTCACCATATCTATCATTATATTGAGGTCAACGATATCTGAAAACTGACATTTCATCGTAAGTATATCATGGTGGCTAGCCCATCACCTAATCTAAGAACACCTCAAACCTTAACATGTTCTTACACTAACCGTATTAAGATCAGTGCTCTCTGTCAGGTAGCAGGATCTGCGTTTCTTCACTTTGTTTGTCAGTGGCGTCTGGGTGGCCGCTTCTCGGAAAACTTACGGCCCATTTCTAGTGGAAATGAGCATCTAGTGGCCAATGAAACTAGGAGTAAGTGTGAGTATACCTTGATGGTGGTATCACCTATTGTATGGTTAGGTTTCTAGTCCAACCGTTGCTAATTACACTGGGTCTTCAACTGAAACAATAATACAGGAAAGTGTGATATTTGTCAAGTTGTTCACGTAAGTCAGAGACTTGAATGAGTAATGCAGTCATAGCGAAGTTGTATTAGATATTTAACATCAATTTTATCCTTAATTGACAAAGACCAACTTAGATACTATCTAGAAGCAGCGGAAAGACTTAAACCAACTACTGCATTAATTATCTAGGTGTTTTCCTAACAAAAAAGTTGTAGTGAAAGTTGGGTATGGCAAAAGAAGCATGGAAGTAGAATCAATGCCGTCGAAATGCGGTCACTGAGAAGCATGTTAGGAGTGACATTGAATGATAGAATTAAAAATAGTGTGATAAGGGAAGGTTGCGGTTTGAAAGAAGATGTAGTGACTAAGATTGAAAAGAGCATGCTTCGATGGTTTGGACATGTTATGCGGATGAATGATAGCAGATTGACAAAAGTAATATACTCGTATAAAGTCGTATATGAGTGAAGTGGAAGGGCGGTTACGTAGGGGCCGGCCTAATAAGACATATAACAGTCAGATAGACGCTATATTGAAAAAAGGTGACGTTAGGAGTACCTATAATCGCCGAGAGTGTATGGGAGGATGTATGAATATCAATGAAGCGAAAGTGGTCTGTCAGGATCGGGACAAATGGGGATCCGTGATCTCTGCCTACCCCTCTACAGGGAATCAGGCGTGATGTGTATGTATGTATGTATGTTTTCCTAACCAGGTCGGTAGTTTTCGAAACATACACACATTCACGTCCTTGAATCCCTTTCGGGGAGGGCAAAACCTCGGAGACACGATTATATTTCCTAGATCACATTTTAAGTATAGCTATTTAGCATTCTTTTTACGTACAACCAGCTCTAGGTTTCAACAAAAACTCATATACAAAAAAACAGTGCTTTAATCAAATAAATATCCACCTAACTTTATCACAACAACACCTACATATCTTCTATTTAAATCCGAATCGCCTTATAGCCTAACTAAACAATTAATGCACGTAGGTGTCCCGAAAATAAACGAGAACGGGAGAATGGAAAAGTACAAACAATTGGTAGGTAAACCGTATTACAGTTCCATTGGTATTCGTAGGTACGTACTTTGACTGCTTCCCAGTTTTATGGTTGGCCATTAGACCACCGCGAGTAGATTGTTTTGTTTAAACTGTTCTAGGATGGTTTGGATCGACCGAAAAAGAAGGGGTTAATGTTTGTATCATTCCGTACTATCACTGTATAGTGTGGTACTTTTTTATTAGTAGTAGTGTGATCGAAAGTTAAATGTGGAACTTAACTAGTGGTTTTTAAACACAATTTAATATATATTTATTTTAAAATCGTGACGTTACAAGTACCTATAACCGCCAAGTGTGTATGAGACGTTGTATAAGTGTCAATGAACAGGATCGGTACAAATGGGGATCGGTGATCTCTGCCTACCCCTCTACAGGGAATGGCGTGATGTGTATGTATGTATATATATATTTAGATGTATACGTTATCAAGAATTATAGATTTGTGCAAGTATAGTTTTAGGATGAATTTAGGTTACCTACTTAAACCTGATCAAATACAAAAATAATTAATATCTAATAAAAACAATCAGAATGCATAGAATCGCTAAGATGTGTGTTATCTGCCTACCCCTCTGGGAGAGAGGCGTGATGTGTGTAATGATAATCAGTCTTTGTATGTCTCCCAATTTCATTTCATATTATAATACAACAATTCTTAGTCATACCAAACATTTATACGATTATATTATTTTATATATTATTATTTTATACGACGACTATTACTGACTTTATTCATATTCGGATAAAATAGATAATTCAGAGCAAGAGGCCATTAGATCAATGCAGCGTGATGGGATATCAATTACAACTTATAAGTGGACGTAGAGTGAATATGGAATGTAGAAGGGACTTAAACACAGGAATTAGGAAATCCAGTCATTAAATTTGTCTTCTCGTTTATAATATCCTTTTCGAAATAACAAGAAATTCAGAAACATAATACCTTGTGCTTGGCAATAATATGACTGATGATAGATTGCTAGTCTTCTAACTTCGGTCATCTCTAGTTACTCAGTTACAAGAGAAGTTTAATAAACATATAACATAGGCAAGGCGTGCCCCAGGTTCATGAAATTAATATATAATTTAGTCCATACAACTAATTGTACATACCCTACGGTGTTTTGTAACTACTTCAAACATTACCCTATTTCGATATGTCTGACCATATCTGACCATAATGTGCTTTATTAGACCCTATGTAACCGCCCTTCTACTTAACCCATATTATACCTACTAACCTACTTTAGATCGCTCTAGTATCTTTCACTTTAATAACATGTCTTAACCTTTTCAATCCTAGTCGATACATTATCGATCTTTTCATATAATAAGAAAACAAGACCTATTTTTGTTTCTTGTAAAATCAATAAAAATCCCAAATTTGCCATATGTATGTACATCTCTTATCAGTACATTCTCTTCCAAACCAGACATAACACATAAAAAAATATTAAATCAATACAATGTATAATATAAGTGCATTCTCACTGAAGTATAAATATTATATGAAACGATTATTTCATTTTTCAAATAAGTATCCTATCATTACAGGTCTAATAACCTAATGCGATAGGAACTAAATAAATTTATAATTTTAAGTAACCAATTTAACATTTACATTAATAGACATAATATAACAACAATTATATATGTGGCCCTATCTACACATTAAAGCTCTACACCGCAAGCTAACCGAAGTGGTGGATTAAGTGTTTGTGAGTGGCAGAGTGTTGCCAAAGCACATATTGGTTCACCATGATTGACCTCTTTATTTAGCTCATCCATCATTCTGGCTGTTAAGTGGTTAATTAAGCGTATAGGGATCAGGTAGGTAGGGATTGTATGGTGGATATCAACTAGAGAGATGTTGTAGAAGGTAATTCGCTTCTGGATTATATAGTTTATAAACAATGAGGACTATCCAGAATATTGTTGATAAAAATAACCTTTGAGATATTATTAATCTCTTCAAGCTTCTGTCCGCCGAAAAGGATTAAAGGACGTGAATGTATAAGTACGTATAAATAGCAAATAAATCTTAATTTAAATTATTGTTAAAATTTTCGAAAAAACAGGATGTTCCTATTTAATCATATTTATAAATGTTACCACATTTTACTGTGATATTACTTAGTTTGTGTTTAGAAAATTATTTTGCCTAGTTACATGAATATTACGATAATTAATAATTAAACACTAATCTACATCTATATTTAAGCATACGATAATGGAAACTAAAACGTAACAACACAAGTTTCATTCCATACATTGCCGTCTAGAAAAACCGTAATATTCAAAAAGCTTTTAAACAAAAATCTAAGTCATTTAACGCGCACATTTAACTAATGAGTAGGTGCCAATCTGCGCCTTTTGTCTCGCCCATTTCCTTTGAACTAGAACCGAAATAGCCAACATCATTCAGTGCGCAATCCACCCACAAATTAAAAGTAAATCGCGAAATAGATAGGACATCCTCAGAAAAACTCCTAAAGCCCCACCACTGAAGCTTTTAAGCCATCTACGCCCCAAATTTACAGTCATCTCGCTTTAACACACGTCTTTTACACTTCCATTAGGATCGTGTATCCCTTTCTACACTTTTGCGACCGCTTAGTGAAGAAACGAACCACTGAAAAGTTTTATTCGTGTCTGAAACTTGTCAGCGCACTGACTGCTTTGACAGATAAATTTTCCTATTACGAGTTCTATGTGATTTCAAAATGGACTCTAAAATGAAGCGTTGTAGGGAAAGTGAAAAGTCATTGAACACTCCGTTTTCAATAAATGACATTTTGACCAAAGAGAATGAAGTGAAGTGTGCCTTTGAGTCGGGTGTTTTCAGCCAGGATTATTTCGGCAAAGGGAAATCTTTCTACGAAGACGGGGTGGATAAGAAGAAAATGAATGAACCAGATTTGAAGTTTTATGAAGATTGTGCGTTCAGAGGGGTCGAAGATGGAGCCTTGGATATGAGTAGAAAGAGCTACTATCCAGGGACCGAATTGTCAGGTAAGTGTATTACTTCTGCCTTTTTGATGTTATTTTACGCGTATTTATTAAGAATTATTCCAGATAGAATAACTTTTATTACTACTTACTTTAAATTATAATATGTTATATTTTTGTTTATTCCTATAATTTACGTTGATTATAACACTCAATAGTTAACTTATTTGTAACTGTGATACATATATGTATCTATTACGTCATGTTACATACAAAATTTTGATAAAATACTATTCTTGATTATAGATAGGGCTCACTTAACCGTTGTAAACTTACCTCAACCCTCAACAATATATCGCTTCCAAAACATATTGTAGATTATATAGTTCCTCAGAAATCCTTATGTAAGCTTTATTACATAAAATACGCTTCACGTAAGTTAACCCTTTCAGGGTAGGCTAAGGTTTGGGTGACTTCTCTCTTTATACCTACGAAGTACTTGTGACCACTAAAAGCCTGTATCATCAGATAGTCATTAGGTATTAAATGTGACAGGTGGTTAGTCCGTTTTACTGACAAGCTTACAGTTCAATTCTATGGGGTAACAAATTTGATAATATAAGCTATAGTTAGTCTATGTATTAAGGTTAGTTAATCTAATTATAAAAAATGATTAGGACACCATTATAAATAGTATATACTTATTATATATAGATGAATACATATATAGCATATTTAATCAACAATGAGGCAGGAAAGCAGAGGAAAATCGTAGTTTTTAACTCTACCTCCACCGAGAATCGGACCCGAGACCTCACAATAAACGTTCAGATGGTTAACCGTTCGGGCCAGGGAGATCGTCAAATATACATATATATTCATTTTATTTAGTCAATTTAGGGTTGGACAAGACTATTAAAGTCATCTTAGGTCACTTTTAGCAATTTCAACAGGGTCGAACTGGTATTACATTGGATCATTTACCAATGATCAAGGGGCTTGACAATCGCCTATCAGAATAACTTGACCGTAGTCCGTTTGTCGCCTTTTTCAGCTGGGATGTACGACAGCTAGTTAGCATTCTTTATTTAGCTTTTCGACTAGAATAAGTTTTTTTATTAAAACAACTATATAAATTATATTTCATTCTTGATAATTACATTGAAATTCTATCCATGACAAATGTACAAAGTAGGATAAGATTAACTTTCATTGCAAAGGAATAGAATCGTAATACATATTATTATGTGTATAGTACAATTGGTTACAAAGTTAAACTTAAATCAGAACAAGTATCTAAGTAATAATAAAACCAATTTTATTAATAGCATCACTTATTATTACTTAAACCATTGAAGCTTATAAAGCAAGTCATCATTTCAAATCGATAGAAGTGCCTCTATACAAAATGTTATTTAAGTAGCCTATTTTCGAATAGAGGACATTGTTAACATAACATGTTATTCACGACCATTAACCCGTACGGGGTAGTCAGATGTTCAGCGTCCACCATGGTCTTTAGCCAATCGAAACCTACTTTTTAGTTGATAATCAATATCCAATGAGATAGGTGGCATATCGTGCCGCTCTAAACAGATACTGAGTATCGCTTATTTGTAGAAATAGGCAGGTTTTAGGCAGGCATCAGCTTATGAATAATATAGATTTTCACCTATCCAGGATACGTCTACACCCACGTTGCTTAACTTAAATAATCGAATGATTCGATGAACTGTGTTAAGCCGTGACTTAAATATTATATTATTAGCGACTTATTTTTGGATACAAAGAGAATTATGGACGGTTAGAGTATTGGACGGTGGGCTAGCAACCAATCACCAATATAAAAGTCACCGCATCGTCGAAGCATCTTAAGCTAATGTTAGTTCTGTTGTTTTATAATGCGATGCCCTGATGGTCTGAAAATCTTAACCCTATGTTAGATTTATTACTTTATTATGTCACATTTTGACGAATTTTGGATACGTAGATAAGCCTTCTGTTTTCCGGGATTTAGCTCATTAGGAGTGAAAAAAGTACTTCAATTATCAACTTTATTATGTGTTTCGTTCGGTATGTTATTAACAATAACTAAGCGTTACTAAATAGACTAGATACAATTTTGCAGTAGTTACATTTAATAACAAGCAGCATTACGAAGCTTCGCTGTCTCTTGAAAAATGTATGACTAATTAAAATAATCACAATACATTAATAGAGATATTTGTTATTGTATCTTGCTAAATAGATTTTAATTTTGTCACTAAGACTTATTCTATTGTGTCCTCTTCACCGCATTATTACAAAGTATAAAATTCTAGATATTATATTGTGCTGCTTGTAAGATTTTGTATGAAATATAAATAAGAGCACTAGTTAAACCATAAAAAAAAACTCTAAGGTAATCGCTGGTTATGTTATTTATGTCATTAGTCTTAAGTTAGTTTGGAAATTATAGTTGTAAAGTTAAGTATTATAATTATATTACATATGAATAAAAAACCTGCGAAATCAATTGTTATTGGTAAAAAAGTAATTTAATTATTGGTTATTACTCAAAGTTTTTTTCATAATAAAGAACCTATATTTCATTTTGTGATCAACACCTCATAGATTACCATTCCATTTATTGATTGTGTAAAGTAACCAAACGGTAGTTTATACTTTTGTGGTTATTTATCCTCTGTAGAAAAGTTAGTGATATCACAGTTTTAGATAGCAACCACTCATTAAGCTGAGTTCTTTCCTTTTATTTAGTTAATGTGGAATCGTCTTTGTATAAAACGATATTATATAAAATAGACTAAAGAACGAACCACGTCAAAAGATCAGCTACTGATTATACAGATTTACTGTTATAAGCAAAGAGCAAACTACCATATTCACAACAATTTTCTTTTGTTACAGACGACTACGACTCCCGGTCCTCGCACACTGCGTCTCCAACAAACGCTAACACCTCACCAACAGACAGCTACAAGGCTTACAACCTACACTACAACTCCCAGAAATGTTCATCCCCTCACACAGACGCTTCCCATTCCCCCACATACCCTGTGAATGACTATTCCCAGAGTAGCGGACGCAAGAAACGGTCTCGCGCCGCGTTCTCTCATGCACAAGTCTACGAGCTTGAGAAACGGTTCAGCCAACAGAGGTACTTATCAGGGCCTGAAAGGGCAGACTTGGCTGTCAACTTGAAACTTACAGAGACCCAGGTGAAGATCTGGTTCCAGAACCGAAGGTACAAGACTAAGAGGAAACAGCTGCAGATGCAAGAAAATGGAATGTTAGCCGCGGCTGCAGCTGCCGCAGCCAATCATCACGCAAGGAAAGTGGCTGTTAAAGTATTGGTGAATAACAATGGACATGTCCTACCAGATTTAGCTAAAGCCTATCCTATGAATAAAGGTTTGAACCCGGCTCTCTTTCCAACAAACCTTTTAGAAGGATCACCGATTTTGAAACATTTTTCCGGTGCTTATGGCGTTGATTTTACTAAGAATCCAGAGTATAAAGCGCTGTTACAAGAGTCTTATAACCAAGCTGTGTTACAGTCGATATATGGACAACATCTGGGACTTAATTATGGAAATCTATCTCTTCCCTACATGCTTTATAATCATCCGTTTGGTATGACCGTACCTTGTGATGTTGATAAGAATACCAATGCGAGGGTTGATGAAGTGAAAAGTGCAACAGTTGAAGCGAAGATAAAGGATGATAAACCGATAAAGTTGGATGTTAATGAAAATAGTAACTCTAGTGTCGAAGGTAATATTGAGATAGAGAATTAAAACCAAAGAAAGGTAATACGTAGAGTAGCCAAAGATTAAGCTTTAGTTAAGAGCAAGGTCCTAAAATAACTGAAGGTGAAATAAGAAAATTCTGTTTTGAGTCACTTAATAATCGGTTTTTTGAATATTAGGAATGTACCTAACTTTTTATGGAAGTTATAGTTATAAAGAATAAAATCAGGATTCCTTACTTTTTGTAAATGCTAAAATTGTATTAAAATTTGTTAAATAAAACTGCATTATCGAAATATTTGAACTATATGCAGTGAGTATTCGTACATGGTTACAATTTTAGGACATTTCTCTTAACTGAATAAATAGATGTCTTATTTTTATTTCAATGTATATATTTATGACATTATTTTGTTAAAGTTACTCATTTGATAGAATTTAGAAATGTTGTTAATATTCTGTAGCGTTAAATGTTTAGGCACACGTTTGTAAATAAATAATTCAACAGCACTTTTTGATAAAGTTAAATATTTAGAAAATATACGGCGAATTTAATGTGGTATTGGATTTTTTACTTTTTGCCTACACATAAACCTTTTAATTATATACTTACATACATACATACATATAAAAAGGTATGTTAAGGTGGTTTGAGTACATGGAGCGGATGGATGAAAGGAGGGTTGCGAAAACAATTTATTACAAGGTTGGACAAAGTAAGAGTTTGTCACTTGTACCTAGAAATACAGTACTTTATGTGACGGGTGATAAGCCAGGTCACTACTTACAAACACTGACTATTACCTGTTCCGGAGCAAGTGTATGATATAATTTAACACCATCGTGTCAACTACATAATGCATAATTCAGGCTCATATTACCTTCTACATACGCTTCCATTCACGCCCATTTCCCTATATAGGGGTAGGCAAAGATCACCATTCCGTGATTTTCTCTATCCTGACAAACCCTTTTTGCTTTATTATTGACTGTCTAATAAACGACATAATAAAAAAGTGGCTTTATAAGTATTTATAATCACCGAGTATGAGAAGGTGTGTAAATTAACCTCCTAACAGGGTAAATGTTTCCTCAACACATGCTTTTATTATTTTATTTTTATCAAAAGGAATATACATATATGAGTGAAGTGGAAGGGCGGTTACGTAGCGGCCAGCTTAATAAGATATATAACAGTCAGATAGACGCTATATTGAAAAAAGGCGACGTTAAGAGTACCTATAACCGCCGAGAGTGTATGAGTGTCAATGAAGCGAAAACGGTCTGTCAGGATCGGGACAAATGGAGATCCGTGATATCTGCCTACCCCTCTACAGGGAATTTTATTCTAGCTAGCAAGAATTCACAAAGTATTCATCTTAGACAGCCAAGATCCAACTTCAGTATCTACTTAGTCGACCCCTGAAGTCTGAAGCGATATTACCATATGAATAGTGGCGGGCATTAGCTATGAAAATTCTCTCTTGGCGTTTCCGCTCAAAGAATTTCACAAGAATTTCCGCTAAGCACGCCTTGAGAGACTCAAATTATACGCTGGAGACTTACTTAAAGATTTAGCTCTAAAGAAAATATAAGAGCTTGATCATAATGTAATAAATTTGTGTAAGGTTAGCCATAATAATAAAATAACAATACCAAAGGGTTACAATTAAAATTTTACAACTAGAGAGTATATTATATAGCTTGAGCAGGTTACTGTTGTAGCAATAAGATTCCAACACATACATAAAAAAAATCCTTACACAAGTGTAGAGTAGTAGTAGGTTGAACCATGGAAACAACTTATTCACTTCCATACTACTTCAGTTATGTTAGATGATGTACCCGTATCCAATACATTTATAACACTAATTAGACACTGAAGAGATATTTTTTTATCACTTAAGATCTAATTAAAGATATCGATATACCGTCTTCACATTATATAACATTTATTTTACATTATACAATATTCAACATTAAATACGGTATTGATTATAGCATTTTCATATCTGTGTTATAAAAAACGAAAATTGCAATTCTTTATAACAATATTTACAGGAAGTAATGAATTAAAATAATAAGACTAAATAAATAAAGATTTAATTCTAATATATTTATTATTATTATTATTAGAGGATTATAAGAGTGCCTTCTTTCTCAAAGTACTTTAAAATGTGCTTTTTACCCATTGTCATGACATGTCTAAATATTGAGACTCATATGTTAGTGAAAATCTCACTATAGGTTCAAAAAACATTGCAATTACTTTCCACGATTGTTTAGGAACATTTCGCAGTACACATGCCCAAACATCAGTCATCAACATTCAGACAACAGCACTAATGGTACGAAATTTCTAAGAAAGTACCGTTAAAACCTACAAATGGACTTGATTTCCAATTATTGCAATTCTCAGTGTGTTAACTGCTTTACATCAGGGGTTACAATTAAGGATGCCTGCCAAGTTACGACAATCGGTCACCGATATTTGTACGAGGAAAATGAAACGTCATGATTGTAATACATAGTATAATATAGCGCACAAATCCAGCAATAAGTCGTTCAAAAACACGTTGCAACCTCATCCTTTGTATTCAAATGTTCAAAAAATGGTAAACACGGTTAACTATTCATACAACATAATCCATCTAAATCTTTATTTTATATGCTATATAAAGTCTTTACTGTTGTAAACTGTTTTTTACTGTTGTTGTTATTATTCTAATAAGAATCAAATGTAAAATGTACCCGATTATCGGTTTATCGGTCTACATCAGTAGAACGTGTGTGGGCACCCTAAAGCGAATTTTCAGAATCACGAAGAAAGGGCTGTTTACACTATCCTGTTCCGAGGTTTCGTATACGTTGAGTTACGGCCCCGTCATCTCATTGCAAGTGCAGTGAATGAATGTTTGAACACATCACTATTGTCGGTATAAACAATTGATTCGACGCATTAACGGTTGCTTTAAAGGACTCGGTAGGGTTGGGCATGTAGTTGTCGATAAGTTTTTGGTTAATAAGTGTTAAAATAATCATTGAATATAAATGAATTTAAAGATTTAGGCAGTACCAAATGTTCTAAGCCATTTTATCCCCAGCTAACCAACAACAATAGAATCAGGAGTAGCACAATACTTTGCAATTAGCTATACAGCTAAGTATAATATATAATGCAGTTTCTACATTTTCTGTATTCATGATACTGAATTTTGTTATATCTATACTAATCAGCTAAGTAGGCGTGGATTTCGTTACTATTTATTTAGCACTTTACTATTTTTTTAGCTTTTCTTCTACAATATCGTACGTGCAAACAACAAACACAAACTAATTAACCCATTCTATCGATATCGATAAATCGAGCTACCACATTAGTCAATGCGATGGGAATGTGATGGGAGAGCTCTACGCAACCCGTCCGGCTAATCTCCGATTACGCGCACGTGCGATCTAAGGGGGGAGTCACAATGGTGAGAATTTATATTGATGTTTTGGCTTAGTATGGTATGGAAAGCAAAAGCCAAGGACCGATCGGAGTGGCAAGTCATCGTGGAAGAGGCCAAGACCCACAAAGGGTTGTAGCGCCTAAGAAAGTAAAAGTAAAGTAAGATTTGGCTTAGTAAATATTAATAATTATTTAAGTGAATTGTACTGTCAAAAGGGAAGGGATTATAATTAGGTTACCTTCTTATACGAGTATTGATGAAATGTAATGTGCAAAGTTATATGTAGTCTGTTTTCGGTGTTGGGGAAAAAGATAAATATAAGGAATTTAGGAATATTGGATGGCCCCAGAATACGTGAATAAATCCTTGGTTCCTTAATCCTCTTTCCGGGGATAAGGCCGGCATTATTAATATAATTGAACTAGACCATAACAACAGATTACGGTATATTTAATATTACTCCTATATATTTCAGAAGAATCGTCACCATTTTATTTATTTATTTTCCTTTTATACTAATTTTACAGAATTACCCTAATGCGGTAACATGTATTTCGTTTTGTAAGCTTGTGAACGCACCCTAAGCCGCGTCGGCAGGAAATGTCATCAGGTAAACAAATAAGTGCTGCATTAGTCCCACCTCCTTTCAGGAACCTATTTGAAGCGATTCGAGTTAATTATATTGAATTTACTTCTAGCTACTAACTTGAACATGGGATGTATAAATAAATACTGTTGAGTAGGTATCTCTGGTTTATTATTATCATCCCGGTATACTCCGTGATATCTGGGACGTAAAATAATGTTATCTAATTGCCGTTCTTCGCAGCACCATAAATCATCGCAACCCAAATATAGTGACCAGGGAATGTGATATATTAGATAGGTATTGAAGAACGTGAATATGTATGAATGTACAAAATTTTGGGCATGGACTAAATAATCTAAATGTTATAAAATAAGAAGAGATACATTGTAATATTTAGTCAGTTATTCAAAGTCAAATGTTTTTATTTAACATAAGTACAAGTACAGTTCATTCATTGAAAGTCAAAACATTTGCCTGAAACTGGTTGTCTCTTAGCATTGAAATTCTACCGTTGGTTCGGAAGCCCTGGCTTGGAGAAAAACCAACAAAAAACTCCGGCTTTTAGGATTTTTTGCCCAGTGCCAGTTACAAAAACAAATTATACAGAAACATGTACTTTAGATTATTTCCAATAAATCATTTAATTATCATGCTTCAAGTCTACAATTCACATAAATCACGCTTCTATTTCCCTAATGATATTGCCTACCTATGGTGAGGCGAAATTGTTTTGGTCAGGCAAGATCGTTCCAGGTGGCGGTCGATAGTCTTTGCCCATCCCTTTATGGACTCAGAGACGACGTTTGAGTATGTATGTATTAAGAAAGAACAATCGTTTGATGAAAACATTTGCGCGAGTGTCAAGTTGGGTGGCTCAGCAAGGACACGTGTAAGAGGCGCCGAGGGGCATCGAGACAATAAAAAGGCACTAAATCGCACATTGAACGACTCCGATGTGTCGTACAGGCTGCAGCTTGGATTCAATGAATATGCTGTTGCATATAATGCTGTTTATTTATTAATAAGGAGAGATACATATGTATTACTTAGGTATGCTTTGATACTATCTTTTTTTTATTTGTTATCCAGTAAATTAATTTTACACACTTTTTTATATTTGTTGCCCAGTAAATAAATCTTATAAACGTTATTATAAAAGTATTTTGTTCTGCACAAATTAGGCTAAAATCACTAGAGTAGCGTAAACTGAGACTAAAATACAGTCGCTTTACTTAAAGCTATTTTTAGTATACTATACTAGCCAGTATGTATACTTTATAATAGCCAGATAAGTATTTAAACGAACATCAAAACCTACAACACATACATACGAGTATCAGTATCTTTTATGTACATGAAATTATTTTCCTAATATATATATATATAATGCTGTATACGCCCATAGAGGCATATGTAATATGTGTCAGATATGACGATAGTTTTAAGAATTGATTAACATACATCTATGTCGAGAGTGTATCTTAATTCAATACATAAATAAATAAACTATTAACCACGTAATCATGTTATTATTATAGCAAAAACCTTGTTGTATCACATTCCTTCCTATTTAATAATTCACTGAAGTCATTGCATTGTGTAACCAGCTGTCCCTGTCGCATCTCGCTCCTCATCATGAGAACCACACGAGTGATCGTTGCCAAATGCAGCACATTCGCATCTGAGAGATTCGTAAACAAATAAACCTTGGGTCGCATGAATCATAACGGATCGGCGTGACTTTAAACACGTTAAAGAGATATTGATAAAGTACAAAGATTTTGGTTACTTGTTTAATTTAAAAGTTATAATATATACATACGTTCTGGTCCTATAATCTCTTTCAAGGAGGACAGAATAGTTTCATTTGTTGAAGTTATAATGTTATTACATTACTTTAATAGGTATGGGTAAGTATTTTCAGCTCGTTTCAGAAAATTTGAGGTGTTTGATTTGAAAGTTTAAATTATTTTTAATTATATACTTATAAGGTATCACTTTCTGCTCTTACTATGTGATTAATAAAAATTTCAGTACTCTGATATACAAAATGTACAAAATAATGTATGTATTTTAAATATACGACTTCAAATATGTATATTCAAATACTTACATAATTAGCATACATAGTTATAATGTCCATTCACACAGACTCTACATAAGGCAAGGAAGTGATATTTCCGTATTCCATTAAAAAAAACCTTAATCACCGATTAAGGGTTTGTTTTGTGGACACTCAAGTCAACCGAACGAGAGCTCTTAGGGACCACCGACACGCAGCTTTGTGCCAAAATCACTTGTTTTCAAATCACATATAGACCAGATTGCCGGATAGATGAGACTTTTCAAAACTTACAAAATTTGAAACAGAATTGTACGTTCATTGTGTAAAATGCGACTTGTATAGAGTTTAATCTGCATACATTCACGTCCTTTAATACCTTTTGGGGTAGACAGGAACTACGAAACATAAAAACATCTCTTTTGTGATTTTAAATGTTTAGCATGAACATGCGGTTTGCGATATCATAATATGTAACAATGGTACCAGGTTCCTAGCCCATCGCTCTATATATTGCCTTATAATAGATAACCTTCGATATACGGGGACTAACGTTAGTTAGTAAGCATACTTTTTACGTTCCAGATTAGCATGGGACCCCAGCCGAGTACGGAATATAGTAACTGAAAAAAATTTGGACGGTCTATCTAAAGAAGATTCTTTATTAACACTTTCTCTATCATTTTCATTTATCTCATTACCCAATTTAAATTCACATCTAAAAGGTACCCTGGTCTGTATTTCTCCATCTGAAGCTAAGGTGCCGGGGTGGGCGCCAACCACTCAGTGACGTCTAGACGACCCTCAATTGACCCACGAGCACCATTTGACATTTGCTTGACGTAAAAAATGGCGGCAGACGCTTTGAAACTTAATATGCAGAGGACAAAATTATATTATTGTTTTAGAAAAATGTTGTTCTTGTGTAAATTTCTAATGTTATTAATGTATAGAAATATTATAATAAATAGACGACATATTGAATAAAAAAGGAACATTAGAAGTACCTATTAATTGCCGAGTGTATATGAATGACAATGTAGGATATAAGATTCTTTATTTCTGTTTTATTTACATTTCAACATCAGCCCTTAGCTATAGCATAATGAATTATTTATTATAAAAAGAAAAACAAAAGGCAGTCAGGTTAGAAGTTCAGTCAGAAGTTTAGGTGTCCATCTCCGCAATTGCGAAGGCAGTAATTGCATGGCCATCTCAAACCCACGTGTTGACTAGATAGTCACATTAGTAGTACCTACTCAATGTGACAGGTGGTAAGCCATGTCGGCATTAACAAGCACTGACTATTACCTGTTCGGGGTAGTATTCGGTGTATTTCGTTAATGTATTTTTATTGCGTAAATGTACATAGAAATCCTTTTCCATTGGTACAGGCATAGACTTGAAGTAGATCAGTTGTTTGGTGGATTTGAAGCACCAAACAACTGAGCTACGCCGAATTATTTATTATGTCAATATAATTAATGATAAGTACAGTTTATAAGCAGATAGATAATCTAAATAATACGAGTGTGAACTTCAAGTGATTGGGCTAATGAACACATTAACATTGACTAATTAGTTAAAAGATTAACACAAAGAATGCTTTCATGAAACGTTGCTTACTCCGTGGGATCCTGACCATACTCAATGCACTTGAGATTGAACCATTACTTGTATGGTTTGTCGAGTGTGTATGTAGAGATGTGTAAATGTTAAAGAGAGGGTTTGGTAAAATAGGGATAATAGGGATCTCTATATTACTCTGAAGGGAATAGGACGTAAATTGGAAATTAAAATTCGATGATGAATTGTTGTGTCTACAAAGTACTGAAAAGGAATGAAAGTCGTAAAATCAGTATACAGAATATACAAAAAACCACAAACTTTTCAAATTCGATATACTTCTGTAATAGTAAAACTAATGAGAAATTATCAATGCCTTGAAACTTTCACGAGGTTCTAAAATTTAGCAATTGTGTCCTGAAAACAACATTATTATCCAAACTAAATTAAAACATTTATAAGATCATCTTTTAAACAAATATGTTATACTGAAATAGAGTAAATAAATAATCACTGATGCATAAAAGTATAGAGTCAAGTTCCCGATATTGAGACATTAGAGTTGAGTTTGTTTAGTGTCTAGAAAAAATAACGTATTATTGAAAATTACTATGAGTACCTGAAGTTTAGTAAAAGTAATTCCTTATGATTAAAACATGAAATTCCTAAATGGTGTACTGAAAATATTGAAATCTATTAATTTGTGAAAAACATAAACATGATTTTTTTTAGAATGAGATTAAATAGTGCCTGTAGGAAAATAAAGTTTAAAGTTATTATAAGGGAAAAATAACATTATACAGAAAATTATAATGGAGTCCTGAATATTATAGAGTATAAAATAAATAATATAATTTTGCTGAAAATATTCCTCCTAAGTTTTTAATGTCATTCTATACGTTATTAGATGAAAAATATATTCTTCATATTGATAAATATGTCCATCCATCAAGAGTTACTAAGGACATGAAATGGTCCCAACTCCTTAATCACAGATATGTCTCCAAGCTTACCTTTGCCTACCCCACAAGGAATAAGGTCGTGAAGTGCATGTCATCCACTTATGGAGGCTGGATGAGCTTAACTCTGAAGAAGTAAACAGACAACCCTCGAGTGTACTGATAACCACCTCGATGCCACTCAAGTAGCAAGCA
The DNA here is from genome assembly GCA_030578115.1 of Leucoptera coffeella. NCBI lineage: Eukaryota > Metazoa > Arthropoda > Insecta > Lepidoptera > Lyonetiidae > Leucoptera > Leucoptera coffeella. The sequence continues at coordinate 78,202 of JAMBLF010001281.1, forward strand.
TGTCAATGGTTAGGGATGGGTAAGTAATCGGGTAAAAAGTTTTTATATCGATGGTCGTTTTTACATGATGATGATGGATATTATATCCTTAATGATTATGATGATCGATTTATATATGTTCTAAAAGCCCTTTTTCTGGGAAATGTACTTTGATGAAATAACGATGTGTTTTATTTTAATAAGGCTTATGTTTAAACGCCTACCAAAAAATACTGTTTTGCTCACCAAAATAATACAGTCCCAACCCAAACCTAACCTTGGGTCTATTTTTGTGTACATTTCATCCTTTTTGATGAGCTTTCTGTTATTTTCCTTTTAATTTAGCTGAGATGCGTAATCGGATTTCGTATAAAATGTGTCCGTGCAATATTTATATGAGCATTTCACTTACGGTAAGTTTACGTATGATTGTTTATACTAAGCTACTTCATCTTTTGAACTGGTTATATAAACCAATACATAATATAGTATAATATATGCTTGGAATGACTTTGCTTGCAAAGTATCAAATGCTACGCTGGAATAAAATGCTAAATTGAACCATTGTGACAGATTATCTTATATTTCCCATCCAATATTTTACAAACGCTTCACCGAAATTACTTCTATAACACACCAGACATAAAGAAAATCTTTATTATCCTCATTTTTCGCTACAATAAAAAGGGTGTGGGTATACACAAGACGTGAAGCATATGTTATGTTAAATTCTATTTGATCTATGCATACTTCTTTGTAGGAAGACTGGTGAAATGTACACAATATTATTTTTTTAATTGATTAATCCATGAATTACAACAAACCCTTTTCATCGATATCGGCAACCTACTGTTCCCATCTCTTTGCAAGAAGAAAGAGTTCTCTCCATCAGTAAGAGCACTTTACCTGTTATATTTATGCTCCGTGATAAGGCCTTGTGACAGAAAGCAGAACTTGCTTCACTAATCAGCAGTATGATGGTTTAATTACGTCTACTGTAAGCGCTTGGGAACGAAGAGATACTTAAGAGACAGTTCGAGTATATTTTAATCTTAGTTACTCAGTAGTGATTGAAAAGTCTATGTAAATGATAGATTGATTTATGTATATCAGCAGCAACATTTATCACATTAATTCAAAGACAAAACTATTTCATTCAGTAAAGTTTAAGTACATTCAAAGAAAGTTGCAATAGGATACTTACTACGTGCATCCATATATCTTCATCTACATAATCTACTATTACAAAAAGGGTTACGATTCCCACTTTCAACATTCTATAAATATAACCACGTCACAGATAATATAATACCACGTTATAAAACATTATAGGTATAGTATTTATAAAAAAGAGAGAAGAAAGACAAAGATAACATCAAGAATTTCCTCCAAAGAAAAAAGGTTTTCTCCCACCGACCTCCTTGGCGCATAATGGCGAATTTGTGTTTCCGGTTCGGTAGCATTGCCTCAATTACGTGATTAGCAAATTATTTCCACTTTTTTCTTTCCTTTCTCCTTTTTGTGCGAAGGAAAAGATGGCAGGTATTCATTAAAGGAGCCGGGTTAGTGTGGATTTGACAGTTTCTTGAATAAAATGACTCTGAAAATGTTATATTGACTTGAAATTTATATTGGGAGGAGATCATGTCTTTGAAAGTATGTCCAAAATCTTCGAATGGATGGGACATAACAAATAATATAAGATTCAAGAATCAAAATAATGTCAGTTTTTATCCGAAAAAATATATACTACAACTACAAGTAATTTGTTAATCAATCCCTGTCGGGGTCGTTCCTCGGAGGTTTAGTATCTCCTAGGTAATCATGAAAATAGAGGTTGCTATGTCATAATGAAACATTGGTGACTGCTTGTCCATTGCCCAATATTATCCATTTACACCTAGTCCTAGTCGTATACATTCCTGGAAGAACGGCAGCTAGTTAGCAATCCTTTAACGTCCCAGACTAGCACATGACTTATGTTTACTCTAAACTGATATTAACTGTACTTAATTATTTAGCCAGATTCCTATCATCCCATAAAATAATATTCACAGCATTATCAACATTCTAACTCAGAAATTATAAGCAAAAGACTTAGCTCAACATTCTGAATCAGATATTACAAGCATAAGCTCGAATGTTGGGACTAAAGCGTCGAAGTCAAGCCCACCCTGTTAATACTTGCCTCGTCGGTAATTCGTTTGGTTTCCGCCAATCGGGTGCCCTCACGAGGCACGTTCTCGTGATTGCGACGCCAAGGATCTTTCTAAGGCCCCGAGTGACTTTTCGCCTTCACAGTACGTGTGTGAGATTTTCTTTGCATTTTTCTGGATTCCGCCTGAGTTGGTCGTTTAATAAAAGGCCTCTCTTGAAAGGTTGGATGTAGTAAAGAGATGTAGCGAAGATGTAATTTAGAGTATTCAGGTGTTTTAAGTGCGTTTTTTCTTAGACAAAACCTAACGGTTGTAATCAGTAATACGGTTACAAAAACAACAGATAATATTCCCAACTTAGTTTCACTCCAGTGATTAAATACATACACATCACGCTCATTTGTCTACAAGCAAAAATTGTGGGTTTCCATTTGTCTCGATCCTGATAAACCATTACAATACGTTATGTTTCTTTACAATACTACTTAATATAGTTGTAGGTAAAAGAAATATTCACCTGAATATTCCTTCGTCAAAACCTACGAGTTGTAAGCACTAGAACCGCTGTCTCTATAAATATTACTCATGTTTATACTTTTTTTAACTACGGATGTTAAATTAGAATCTCACTTTCAATTCGGTTAAAGCCTTTTATTTCGGATAAGAAATTATATTTCTTAACTCGCAGATACTACTTACTAATAGTAATATGCTACAGTCACATAAAATTACCTAAAGTAGATTTCACTAGTAAAAGTCGACAATCAAAAACATGAAGAATTTCATTGACACGTCTAAATTCCAGTAAATTTACGATGTAGAATTTTTCTATTTTCTTAAAAAACAATATAATATGCATTGCAATGTATGTAGGTACACGGTTGTTATACATGTATATGTGTAATTACACAAACAAACGGGTTAATGGTCTATTTATAGAGAAGCAATTGCGCAGGTAAATAGATCAAGTAGTTGCTCAAATTGATTAGTCAATTCTGCTACTACGAATACACTGTGTGGCTTTTTCTTAACAAACTTGAAATACCACGGTGAGGCAAAACATCGTGAGGAAACCTACCTGTTCCACGAACAAGTTATAGTAATTGTTTGTAAATGGCGATATGGCGTACGACCTGTCACATTGAGTACTGACTATCTGGTCAACACTTGGGTTCGAGGTGGCCATTCATTTACAACATTCGCAATCGCGGAGATAAATTACTAGCGAGTCGTGAATGCGTTTGTCTTTTCTTGTTTTTTATATGAAGTAAGGCTCAGATTGTATGTCAAAGAAGGAGAAACTAGAAATGAAAAATTCATTTTATTTCATGTTCACAGGTAACTAGATGTTACATAATAGATTTAACATTTATGCAGACATAGACATACATTAGTGCATTCTACATTCTATTGTACTTCTCGGTACTTCGGTGTTGATTTTCCAACATACACTGACCTGATTGTCTTTGGCCACACATAAACCATTTTATACCTGATTTATCACTATCCAACCCGACAGCTACTAAACTATACCACCGAATACAAATACTAACTGTAAATGTATTGCCTATTTAAGCAATAGTTTTGTATTCTTCTTCTATAGAGTCACAGTAGAATCCCGTGGCACATTTAGCGAGCTATCCGCCCTGCAGTGCCGTGGCTCCTGCCAAATTTCCAATAGACTCTTGTGAGTAGAGGCGAATGTGGGCCAAATGCCCCACTGGGCACTTGAGGAACGCCCAAACAGCGCCACTTACGAAGGACTGTCGAGAGCTAAATTGATTGGATATTATAATAATATTTGGACATTATTACACCAGTTCAACTAGCCCCTTGGTAAGTACATTTAAGACTTGTGTTAAGGGTACTAGTCAACCTATATTTAAGAAATATATACTTATTATATATAGATAAATACATATATAGTATATATAATCAACGACCAGACTGGAAAGCAGTAGAAAAGCGTTGTTCTTAACTCTGCCACCACCGGGAAACAACCCGGGACCCCACGATTAGCTTTCAGGTGTCTAACCGATCGCGCCACGGAGGTCGTCAATATAAATAATTGGAAAAGAGAAGAATGCTTAGATGTCTCTCAAACATATGAAGGTTTAATGTCAAAACGTATTGCAATCTAATTTTCAGACTGAACGATTTTGCTATGCGTTAAGTATCTTTTAGAGAACATACATATTATATGTAGTCTGCAGTGGAATTTTAACGTAAATAATTAAAATATTTTTTGTTGGTTCCGTTTAGTATAACTACTCTGTATAAAGTTTACCGTTTCTTTAAAAAACTCAGGTCTAACGTTGCAGGGCTTTTCTTCATGTTATATCTATATTATTAACAGAGCAGTGATATTGAATAACTTATATAATGTAGATTAATATAGAAAGTAAAAGCACAGCTTACATAAAAATTCAAAATGGATCATTCCTATGTACCAAAAAAATATATACTATCGTAAAATTTCATTACAGCTTCCAGCTTAAATCCTTTGCGCCAAAACCCAAACAAAGCCCCCACATACCTACATACAGGATTCATACATAATATTTAACTTCATCCCACTTGTGTACCTACCAGTCCATCGCAATTTTTCGGCAGTTGAAGTGGTCTTGGCCTGAGCGCACTCATCCGACTAATAGTGCCATTAAACCGCCATATATCATGCGATGGCCAGTCGAGAGCCTCTGCACACATTAGCCTCGATCATGAAGAATAACCGGCTATCATGCATACAAATATCATGAAGAAGTGGAAAAATCCTATGGGTAAAATTCCTTGAGGAGTTTTGGTATATAAGAGCTTAGGTGGATGTGTTCTTATGGATATCTATTTTTCTTATGTTATTTTCTACTAAATCGCATAATATGATGTTTAGCAGTCAAATAGTATATTTGATCCCAAAACTAACTCGGAATATACTCGTAAATATACTCACTTAAATCGTAACTAAACACATCATAACATATCTGCTGTAAAATCAAATACCTTTTTGAGTGACCTCCGTATAAGGTATAGTCCTGAAATAAGGTATACGGTACAAAACCGCTCAAGTTCCACGTTTCGCCAGTATCCGTCTACAACCACTGACTATTGCCTATTCCATCTACTCCGAAGAATAGCTACAATTGTTTTCCTCATCGTAGAAGTGACTACAAATCGAGAGCCATCTAGTGTCCGTTTGCATGATAAAAGAACATTACACGACGCTTCACTGTGTCACAATTATTATTATTAATTCTGTCATTAGTAAGCATTGTCCGGACACCCTAATTCCGTCCCTTTCTATAGCTTGGGGGCAGAGGGAGAGAGCAATTACCCGCTCGATTAGCGATTACTATTGGCGACTTTATTATGGAGTAGGGTGCATTCTTAAGTCTCGTGAGTCGGGGATTTTAAAAAGTAATCAGTTATCAACGTAATGCAAAATATAAGGCCACTAAAAGATACTAGTATTTGATGTCGATTGTTAACCATACCCAACTCTACGTTCCTAACAGTATTGGCAGAGACTATCGATCGCTTGCGTAAATGTTTTAAATTTGATCTGTATATGTTCTATGCGGCCTAAACCTGTCCAACCTAACCTTATATTGTTCATTACGATTGTGTAGCTTATCAGGTTCATAGGTATTTAATGAATATGCTCACTAACGGATCAATGTAAAATTGTATTCGTAGATACAGAACTTTGAGCCTTTGAGGCTTGGAATAGTTTTAAATATGGGTAGTAGTTTCATTCAGAGCAATAAATTGATGAACTAGATTGACTAACAAGTTATCTATTCAGTAGAGGATGATTTTAAAGTATTTTACGATATTATTTGAATTTTTCAGCATCATATGCGTAGGTATCACACAAAACATATATCAAACTTACTATTCCAAGCTCTTTCTATATATAAATAAATAAAAACCTGCTTATTTAAAAACTTAAATCCAGGAAACGGTTATCTGTTTACAATCTATTTGATAAGTTTGAAATAACTGTCAAATCTCACCGTGTAGAGTGGTCATAACATTTGTAAGTTGTACATATTTACCTAATAGGTTTTCCAACCTCTTTGGTCGAAACAAGAATAAAAATACAAGACCTACCATTTCATGTTCATTTGTATTGGTTCCCAGTTCAATTTATTCTAGTTTTGGTTACGTTGAAGTAGTATTACACTATGCATTTTGTCGAATGACGTATTGATGGATGATTTGTTGTTGTTTCCCAAATAACCATTCGATTTATTAGTGATGGGATATGGATCTATTTCCGATCTCTCTCCAGGCGGAGAGGTAAACAAATTAGCTTCTGTTGGTTCTTATTAAATGTAAATAAATAAATACACGGAGGTACTTATACTATATATTTTGTAGGTATAGTTAGAGTACATTTTTGACAGAACTAGTTACGCGAACTACAGTTATTTTTCACAAAATCAAATCCTATTCAGATTCAAATCATCATGTGATCATGTTATAAAATCAAACCCTTGTAAATAGGTTATAAATCAGTACAGTACAGTATACATACATCACATCCTACACTGACTACTATAATGTATAATAAATAAAAAAGCTTCTTTTGGTGCCTCTCCGACTAGCGAAGGTTGGCAGTCAACTTTGCGAACCTGGCGCCATCTCTGGCGAGATTAAACAACTCGGCGGCACTGGTGATGCCTGTCCATTCTCTAATGTTGCGGAGCCACTTCTTTCTTTACCCCTTTTTCGTTATGTCATCATGGTCAGCTGCATGTCGTAGCTGTCATGTCTCAAAACTCAGCCCAGATATGCAACCTTCTTCTGCTTGATGGTCTGTAACTCTGTTTTCTGGTTGATTTGGCACTTCTGCATTTGACACCCGAGTCCAGCTGATAGAGAACAAGCGCCTGTAGGCTTACATACCAAATGCGTCCATACGTCTGCCGAGATCAGATCAGATCAACAAGGTCCAAGCAAGTGCTATATAGTATTTTATTATCTGTGGTCCAAGCCTCGCAGCCGTACAAGACGATAGGCCAAATGTAGCAATTGAGGAGGTGCACTCGCAGGGCAAGCTTGAGACTTCAATGAGTGTAGTGTAAGATAAAAATGTAAATAAATGGTTAGATAGTAGTTGCATTTATTAAATATTACTTTCCAGCTACCATTAAGAATAAAAAGAAAAGTTTTTACAGCACCTAGTGATGCAGATAAGTAATCAAAAATAATTGTATTGCATTTCAACGAAAACTGCGTTTACGGATAAGGTAATATGAAATCATTAAGTTAACTGTTCCACACATTTAACCAGAAGTCGTAATGCATTGAAAACTGCCATCTAAAAAAGAAAATGTGTGCTGAAACCATATCAATTGTTGTACTATTGGATAACAGATGGCAGTGTACAAGAACATATTTTAACAAAATTGTGTTGTTTATTTGTCTTTAGTTCTTGGTTATAGTCTCATAATCAACCCCAAATATTATTATGGTCAAATAATAATCAAGAAAAATTACCGTTTCAAACATTGTATTATTGATGTATGAATAATATTTCACTATTTATCTCTAGAAGGTAACTAAAAAATCATTTTATCTATCTAGCTAGTACAATGACAGCAGCTGTCAGATTACTGGGGTCGATTGACCGCCGATTATTATTCACAAAATATATTCGAGAGAAACTATCTTTTTCACCGAGGAAGTGGCTTCACATTGCTATGCAGCATGAAGATCAAGCTACCATGAGAATCGACGATCCTCAGCCGCCGATGGTGTCTCTATACCGGCAGGCCAAAGTAACCTTCGATCCAGACAACAACAACAACTTTTCTTCAAATTTTAGTAAGTTACAAAATGATTTGGACAAACTCACGTTCAAAGATATTGGGATAGATCCTGTTCTAATGAGACCAGAAATATGGGACACTCCTGGTAAAGCCCCTTGCACGTACATAGAGATAATTCAAACTGACTTATTTATTATGAGTGTTTTCATCTTGAGGGCAGGATTTAATTTACCTTTGCATGATCATCCTGAGATGCATGGACTACTGAAGCCCGTTTATGGTGCTTTACGAATAAAAAGCTTCACTGAGTACCCATTGACAGAGGATGTGGACCCAGCAACTTTTGGTCCCAGAGCAAAAGCGGAAGCAAAACGGTTATCTCAGGGTGTACATAAGAAGAGAACCTTCTTTGCTACCATAACCTCTAACCAACTATGTACAGAACAATCCAAAACGTGTGTTTTAACTCCAACAGCTTCTAATTATCATGAAATAAGTGCTGAAATGGGCCCTGCTGCGTTTTTTGACATATTAGCGCCACCTTACGATACTCTTATTGAGGGTATAGGCCCTAGAAGATGTAAATATTACCGTATAATTAATGAAATAAGCACAAATGTAGTTGAGTTGCAGGAGACCAAAGTACCTGATTGCTTCTTTTGTGATGTAGCATCATACAACGGACCAGAATTGTATTAGTGTTAGTTACTGTATTCATAAGTGCAAATAAGCATAACAGGTAAAACAAATAGTCATTTACTATGTTACTAGTTCTATATTAAATTGTAAATTCTTTTGAGTAGGTATAATAATATTAGTTCATATCTTTTCTTAATAATCAGGCTAATTATTGAATTTGAAAGTTTAAAATGTCTGATTGAATTACTAATTAAAATAGTTCATAAGTATTTAAAAACAATATTATTATTTTATTCCATTTGTAGATTGTTACCATGTTATAATTTATGTAGAATTATGTTTTATTGTTTAAAATCAACTCTATAAATTCACACCCAGTAACATATTATTTTCATTTATTTATAGATTTTGCAAAGTATTGTTTAATTTTATATATAACCAGGATAGTTGTTCTGTTAAGTTTAGTGTAGCTCAGTGTTTGGAGCATTTACCTGTAAATCAGTAGATTCAATATCTAATCCATCCACGAAAATGTTAATTTTTTAATAAATGGAAATGAAGTATTGTGAATTTCTAACAATATTTTTGCAATAAAAATTAAATTTACGCTACAAGAGATAATGGTTGTGAGTATGTTATGTTATAAACTTGTTAAATTCAGAAGCTGTTAGATTAAGTACCATTTCTTGAATTCTTTTAACTATATCTATTATATAATGTCAAAATATTATTATACTTCATACATAATTATTATTTACCATTCCTGCTTCCTCGTTTTGTATGCAAGAGATCAGTAATATAAATGGAGTTTTGAACCGGTATCCAGAAAGATCTCTATTTTCTATTTTACTTTAAGGTAAATCATTGATGCATTTATTTATTTAGTTAATGAATGTTTGAATTAATATTGTACATACATTAATTACATAGAGATCGCGCCACATACGGTGGCAGTTGGAGGCGTCGCCACAGTCGCGTAATTCAGTGTTACCAGTAAACACGCCAAAACTAGCACTCACTGTGCCATACGGCTCGAAACATTATAGGTTTCATTTGTAACGATCTTTGGTTGCAGAGCTATAAACTCAAATAAAACAAATTAATATATCAAAGTCAAAATATGTTTATTATACTATTTCAAACATGATTAATAATTAACGGGACTTATCCTTCTTATTATATATTACATATATTATGTGTTCCTTCACTCTGTCCGCAATAGACCGTTTAGTCTGTTCGACATAGGATTTCCCACAGCTGCAATCAATCTTATACACACCCTTATATCTTATATCATGAGTATAAATCGCGAATCTCTTAAAACTATTATTTCAAACATGGCACTGAGCATTGTCTTTACATATTTTTTACCGAGGTTAGATCAGCGGAGACCCTAGCTTGGAGAAGAACTAACAACAAAACTTTGGAAATCAATTTATTATAATCACCCTTAACAAACATAAAAATTACAAAGAGTGGGCAAAAAACACAACGCTGGTAATACTAAATTTACCTTTCATACAAAATAACACGCAATGGCGGAAACGTCAAATTTAGTTCCAAGTTTGGCTACTGCCACCGTATGTGGCGGGTACTCTAGTTAGTGTTTGATAGTGTGTTCATAGACAATGTTGTCTCTTAAATTAAACGATATGCTAACCAACTAATGCTTGTGCTAATTTCATCATTTTAAAAAGTCTTCAACACGTAAAAGTGACAAAGGTTTCCCAAAAATATAAAAGTTGATGCTTGTACTCTTGTGAAGTAAAAAAGTAATTATATTAGTGCATGAAGTGTGATTTTTAGTTACAGAAGTGAATTGCACCAGATATTGGTGTATAATATTGATACCAATTGAAATGTATTATACTAAGTTTAAATTATGTATTGTAAGATTGAAGGGCATTCATTGAAAGAAAAAAATACCCAATTAGTCTTGTATCTGTAAACCTTAAGTGCCAATGCGTAGTAAAATAATAAGAAAAAATTAACATATGGCAATTCGCTGTAGATATCCATTATAGTATTACAATTAGCTAGTTGTGTGGTATAGTACTTATGTGATATTTGTATGCATGTGGAATAAATATATATGAAAAGAATTTGTTTTTCATTTTCAACAAACTGAATATAAAGTTGGATAATTTTATTTACAAGGAAATAAAAAACACCGATGTAAAATAAACTGTTGGAAATGATTTTAGTATCAGGGTTGTGATGCCATAGAAATAGAATATTAGAGGCAGATTGGCAAGCCCATAGCCAAATATATCCCATTTACACATAGTGCCTTATATGACATCTCAGAATGAATAGCAGCTAGTTAGTATCCCATTTATGTCCAGACTGAGATGAGACATTTTCTTTTTTGTCTAAGAAATGCAGTTGTTGTAATATTGTTTCAAGTTAGACAATGATTCAGTAATACCTAATTACAAATGTATTATTCCGTATAAGCGATACATCATCATTACCATGTGGTATTATGTTGGAAATCTCTTATTAACTAGAAATCATCATCTCCAGAACTAATTGATGGGTTATTGGCCATTTGTGTTGAATCCACTAGTTTACGACATAGTCATCACGGAACGTAACAGGTGGTAAGCCATGTCACTATTTACTATATTATACTAATAAGCTTATTAAAAAAGGGTATAAAAATAAAATCACTAATTCAGCATTAAATTTATTATTCGTTAATTACCAATTAAAATTAACAGTAATAGCGTAAAACTACAATATAAATAAAACTCTTATATGTGCATACATATATGGGAACCGGTTTCAATTCCTATTATTAGTAAACAATGCTAGTCAACTGTCAGTTTTTTATATATATTATAAACCATACTTATATCACTTCAAACTTATTGCAACTCACACATGACATGCATATATGAAAAATAATCAATGTAAAAATTCAATGAACATGATAATAAAAGTGACACCTTATGAGGGATATCTATAAGTAAAAATTTAATGAAAAATGATTTAAACAACTACAATAAACATAATTTGTCCAAACAGTGTGATTACTTTCTATGATCATAAAAATTGCACAAAATTTCAATTCAGCTAAGTCACTGAAGAATTTATTAACAATGTAGGCTAAGCAACTTTCAATGTCACAAACTATTTACATATTTAAGCCAAAATAAAGGTATATATTTATTTTAATATATTTTCTTTGCTATGAAGCGGGCATTTGTTTTAATAGGCACATTACACATATATTTTTCTATGCTTAATTTGTGATCAATGCTTGAGACATCTTTTATGTGCTAAAAGCATCTTATTACTAACCATTGAGAAACAGTAAATTAAATTAGTGAAACCATTGTAGTCTCAGTAAAAACAAATACATAGTAGGTATTTTTATACTTTTGTATCTTTATTATTCGTAGATATATGTGACTAGGTAAGTATATTTTTTATACATTTGATTCTGTGAAAGGTATGTAATTTTTGTTACCAAGCATCCGAACATTATTGCATAAATTCGTTTTAACTACCCTTGCGATAAACATTATAGGGCAGTTTGATATATTTTTTACTTTTATAAAAATATTAAGTATTCATTCATCCTTATGGATACAAAGTACATAATTTGATTATTTGATGATTTTGGCAGTGATTTGATATAAGCCTTAACGACACTGATTTTACGTAACAACACGAAAATGTTTCAAAATTAAAAGGAATTTTACAAAAACTTGAGTACAATATTATTCCGGAAATAAAAGAATCGTAACACTCGGTAATCTAAGCTTCAGAAATCCAATTTCCTTCATGCTATATCTTTTTTTCTAGTACAACAATACCGCTTTTACATTAGTTTATCAAAATAAGTGTTCATTAATGCATAAAGACGAAACCACATGAAAATCACAGTTTAAACGATAAATATTATTAGCAACACACTTTTCACAATCCTTAGCGTTTATAAAATTTGCTAAGCTATTTACATTTACGCTTTGAATTAAACATATGCCAATTAATTTTTCTATACCAAATCAGTTTTATTGTAAACATGTTATTGTAACCAAGTCTTAAGCAATAAATTAATAATTTTATATAGCTAGTGTGATGAAATAATTGCTTACATACCACTAATTAATCTCTACCATAGTTGTCATTTATTTCAATACGTAAATTCTTTAGGCTGACGTAAATTCTAATGTTTTAGAGATTTAACAAAAAAATATGAGATTATTGTAAATAAACCAAGACCATCTGTTGTAAGTGTTACATATACATTTTTAAAAATAACGGTTTTTCCCTACCCTCTTATGTAAAGTGAAAAAACGGGTAGATTCAATTACTATCAGATTAGGTACGAAATTATATTAAAAATGTCAAAATAGTCTTAAAACAAACAGACTTAGACATTATGGCAGTCAAATCAAGCAACATTACTACGTACTTACAACGTAAATTTCAGCGTAAGCCTTACTTAGAAAAATACTCTTCAACTACCTTTTCAATTCACACGATCACTTGCTTTTTTGCTTAATAGAATGTAACAGAAGTGTCACTTTGAGTTATAAGTAAAATGGAGATAGAGAATTTTATAGGCGAGAAATATAGTTGGATAGCTATAAAAGAACTAAGTTAAATATTTGAGAGATCATTAAATTATAATTCCTTTAACCTTTATATCTACACAGATGGATATATATTTTAGTTCATTTTCATTCTTTTAGAAAACATGATCAAATTACAATTCTGTTACACTCTACATAGCGTCTATGCTCAAGCTAAGATGAAACATCTTCTTACGCTAAACAATTAGCCAGCGCTCTATATACAAAATTTGAGGTTAAACCGAACGTGTAATGTGAATTCGTGTCATATTATTTGAGCGATAACATAGTGAAATGAAATTAAGCTATTCATTACTTAGATTGCGTTGCGTCTTATTGGAAGTCACTTTCATTCCGTTTAACATCAGTATAAAAGAAAATTACGAATAACCCTGTGCCATCAAACATTTTAAGAAATGTATTGACGTTTTTTAAATAACTGTAAGTTATAACATTATATAAGGTTTTATTGATTCAAAAAGTGTCCTTCAATATTAGTTTCAATATGAATATTAACGTTGTAATCTACAAAAATTCAGGCAAACAATCTACTTTAAACTGCGGTCTTACTCCAATTTCTACTTAGTACTCCTAACTGTCGGGTAGTTGAAAATAAATTCGTGATACGACATACAATCTATCCATACATGTATGGGCACTCACTCAGTTAACCGTTCACATAACACTTCGTTCATTCATTCATTCGGTTAAACTTCAAGCTCTGGCCTGTCGCCGACGCCGCCGGCTTGGTCGTACACTACTTGTGCTACTTCTGTTGCGAGCTTGTCTGCGTTCTGGAAATAATTAAATAACATTAGCTTCACTTTCTTGTATACTTTTATACAACATATGAGTCACATATAGTCAGAGGTTCAGGTATTCATTTTTGCAATCGCGGAGGTAGTAATTCTTTGGCTACCTAGAACCCACGTGTTGACCATATAGTCAGTACTCAATGTGACAGGTGGTGAGCCATATCGCCATTTACAAGCACTAACTATTACCTGTTCGGGGAACAAGTAGGTTTCCTCACGATGTTTTCCCTCACCGTAGTGTTCGACGCATTTCGTAAATGTATTCTTATTACGAAAATGTACATACAAATTCATTAACATTTATTTTCATTGGCTCAAGCGGGATTTGAACCCTGTACCCACTGATATAGAGTTAAGCCCCAAACAATTGAGCTACGTCGAAATGCGTATGCTATATATAATACTTTAAAATCTTAAACTAACCGAATAACCTAATTACATATACATCTCTAGCATATTATACCTTCTGCGTGTCAGCCTCCGCATACACCCTGACAATGTCCTCGGTGCCCGATGGCCTGACAAACGCCCTGCCACTCTTATACTTTACGACCAACTCGTCGATACGGAGCTGCAGCCCCTCGGGTGCCGTGCAACAGCGCTCTGCGTCTGTCGTTTGGATCACGTTGCGGTCCTGGAATTGAGAATATTGTGGTAATGTTGTTTGGCTAGTTGAAAAGTTAAATAGAATGATAACTAAATGCCGTTCTTCCCGGCATCACGGTGGCTACTAAGCGACTAGGGGTATAAGGAATCTATTGGGCAATAGGCTAGCAACCTGTCACTATTATTCAATATGATTTCAAAACCCTATTATTATATATGCTAATAAATGATCTAAGTAATGAGCTAATAAGTCAAGTAAGTCAATTTATATGTATGCAGCTTTTCTTGCCGGCATAACGTAATTACCAACTTAATCCCTTGGTCTAAATAAAAGGTTTTTCTTGCCAGCGATATTCCGAATGTTTACCAACATTGTCTTTTTTGTTAAACCAAGAGTAAACGAGCAGATTTAGTGTCACTGAAATAACTTCAGAAGAGATTAAAATGTAAAGTATGTGTAAATACCTAAACAAGTACTTAAGGTATAGAAAAATTATAGCAGTTCGTGTAACGACCAAGTGTGTATGAAAAGCTGCAGCAATAACAAACGAAAATATCAATAACAAGACCTTGAATCACTATATATGTCATAAAACCAGCGTTGCGTTTGCCACCAGACGCAACATACCCAGCTGAGTTAGAACCCTTTTGCTGCGACAATAACATGCACAAGTTATACCCCTTAGTTTGTAAGTTCTTTTTATTGTAAACGTTTTGTATTGTGTATGTTTTTGTGACCGTAAATAAACGCTTTTATTATTATTATATACACACTCATTCACAATAACACTTTAACACCTCACCTGCACTATAACTTTGAGCTGGCGACACGGCAAGTCACTGTAAGAATCCTCCCAAGCCAGCACACTAGCGCCACGCGCACACAGCACGGTCTCCACGAGAAACAGGTCGGAGATCGCGTCGCCCACCGCCTCGTTCGTCATGTCTATCAGATTGAGGAGGAGCTGGGCTGCTTTGCGCTGTTCCACGTCCCTGGTAAGAAAGATAGGTTAGGAAAGAAAGATAGATCTTTTTATGGTTAGTGGATAGTGAACGTTAGAAAATAGTTATTGAGTATTGTAATTATATCTAATGCGATTCATTTTTGTCTACAATTTTATAATGGAGTCTCAATGAAGGATTATTATTACGAAGCTGTGAAAAATGCCTCAGGATCATGTTGTCATAAGTTTGCTTATTTGTGATGGTACGCGATATGAGAGTGAGGCTAGATGAATTTGTTGCGATCTACCGTTTCTGTCTATATCGTGAGAGAAAGAGCGGCGTGAATATATATTTGTATGTTTCCATCCTATTGTCTTCCACGAAGACAAATAAATCTACAGTTCATTGAAATTTGTTAAATTCTATCTTAATTAGAATAATAAGAAAGTGATTGTTTGTCCGGTTTGTACAAATTAATGCAAATGACATTAATATTGAAGGCGGTACTATATATTTACGATCTATCTAATATATTTTTATTATTCAAACATAATATTTGCATGCTGAATAACATAAAGAGTTGAGTTGATGTCACGCAGGCTCATCATTTTATTGAAAACTCACATATTAACTCAACTTAGTGGGTAAGAACTCTCTATCTATCACGTTGGGTGACTATAACTGTCTGACTCTAACTGCCACAATAAAAAAGCGAGTGTGTATACACAAATCGTGAAGCGTATGTATCTTTATAACCGACAACATACTTTCAGTGTTTGTCAATATATATGTATGCAATTCCACCTTACCCTTCATCAGCGACCGTCCGTATGCTCTTCTTAGCCTTGGCGCTATAAACCACGGTGCCGTGGCCGTTGGCTTCGAAGTAGATGCCTATGTCGTAGGATAGGGCGGCCGGATGGAGGTGCTTCACTCCGGTCTTCACGCAGGTCACTGGCACTTTCTGTTGGAGGTAAAAGGTATAGATGTCAATTTAATAGTGTCCGAGGTTTGTATACTTTAAAACGTATTGAAGGGGTTAAGTCTGTATGTAAATTCAGTTACTTCGAATACAATAGCACAAGTGTTGGGAACTATCTGGCAATTATAATCATAAATAGTAGTCCGATAAG
Organism: Leucoptera coffeella; assembly: GCA_030578115.1. Taxonomy (NCBI): domain Eukaryota; kingdom Metazoa; phylum Arthropoda; class Insecta; order Lepidoptera; family Lyonetiidae; genus Leucoptera; species Leucoptera coffeella. Next base: position 94,835 of record JAMBLF010001281.1, read on the forward strand.
TGATTACACTATTACATTTCATTGAAACTATGCAATGTACGTTATTACAGTTGACATCGTGTTAATTGTTAATTTAGTAATTTATGCAGATAATAAATGATTTATTTGTTTTTTTTCAACACAAATCACATTTAATCTGCTTCTAATGAATTGACTTAGCTACAATGGCATTTGTTTTGTATTAAAATATATTTTACAGTCGTCTATGGTTCGTCAACGAAGTCAGCAGCTTAGTGAAAGTTGAAAATACAAATAATTATTTTTGGCTGAATATTTAGTCAATTGTGATGCCAAACTGGCTAAATATGTTTGCTTCGGGATTATATTTGAATCCTCAACTGGAACGAACCGAAGAACAAGGAAGAGGAGAAGAATTGGACTTCGAGTTCTTTTTTCTTCGGTTGTAGCGGCTGGCGGCGTTGGTGTAACCATAACGACTGAATAACAAGTGCAAACGCCACGGCATCAGTTTTTGTACTTGAGCCGACATAACCTTAGGGGTGAATGGCTTATTAAAGAATGAAAAAAAAAATGTTACTATCTACATATACCATTTATATTTTTCTCTATAACACAGATCACTTTTAACATCATATTAAGTTAAAAAAAATTTTTTTCTTTTCAATAATTATACGAAATACTGTTATACTCGTATACAATAATATCTCACCAGTTCATCCACAATGTACTTGGTGGAGGCGCCATTCGCGTACGCAGTTTGAACCAGCCCCATCGAGATATCCGTCGCACCAGTGTCCTTGAGCAGTTGCGATATGTAGCTGGCCAGAAGGGTTGCTATGCGGTCGCCGTCCAGTAAGTGGATTTGACGTCTGGAATATTAAGATATACTTTATAATACGTCGTAACATTCACGTCCTTTAATCTCTTACAAAGTGGATAGAACCTTGGATGTTTAACATCACCTATAGGCCATTCGCGTTAATTAAACAGTGAGGTAATAATATACAGAGGTGAAATTGACCAATGAGATGTAAGTTAATGAGAAAACAAGTCACATTGGCCAAATGCAGACGAGCGTTGTCACGGCTGATTGGTCAATCGTGGGGTCATGACGATGTCACTATTTTCGTCTTCTATATTGGGGTTGTGATATCAAAAGCAACATTGGTGACAGGTTGCTAGCCCATCATTCAACAGATTCCATTGTACCATAGACCCTTTAGATGCCTATTAAAAAAACACTGGAATAAAATTCGTCCAGATCACATTCTATTTACGTTCAGTAGTGTAGGATACAGCACATTACGTAAACGTAGTTAAGGACGCCCCCTGCCAGGTGGACCGATGACCTGAAGAAGGTCGCTGGTAGTGGCTGGTTGAGGGCCACGAGATATCGTGTTATTTGGGCCACCTTAATGCAGTAAGTAGTCCAGCAGTGAACTACTATACCTTCATTGCTACTTTAAAACCTCCTATGTATCACTTTTAATAAAACACCAATCAAAGTAAAATATTTTTTTAGATAACTGTTGGCGTTTTGCACTCTTCAAAACAACGTAATAAAATGAATATTTGCATATCGAACAAAATTACGTTTTTAACTTTCCAATTAACTACATCTTAGATTTTATTCAATAGACTTTTTATCGATTTTGCACGTAATTATCATTTTTACATATACGAGTATACTATTTAAAGTAACAACGAAGACATGTCGTTCAATTGATGTCATCACAGGCTCGCACGGCGTACCAAACTATTAACACTTACTCGTCGTCCAAGTAGTAGTAGATGAGCCTGTCTCCGTCTCCGTCTAGTGAGGCCACCCGCTGATAGGGGGCGTGCTCCACCCCCACTGGGGGCTTCTGGGCCACTTTCACGTAGTCTGCGCCGCACTGCAAAGTATCACACGTCAATATACTGAAAGGTACTGAGTATGAATTGGGATGCGGTCATATATAGCATCGTACTGATGTATACAAGTTATTAGTTACAATTAAATTATGTAAAGATATACAAACAATATAGTTTGATAGGCAAATCACCTGATAATAGACAAAAAAGACAAACGCGTCCACGATCATTAACCCTTGCGGGGAAGTCAGAGGTTCAGGTTTCTATCTCCGCAATTGCGAAGGTAGTAATTCTATGGACACTTCAAACCCACGTGTTGACCAGATAGTCAGTACTCAATTTGACATGTGGTAAGCCAAGTTGCCATTTACAAGCACTAACTATTACCTGTTCGGCGAACAGGACGGTTTCCTCACGATGTTTTCCCTCACCGTATAATTCGATGCATTTCGTAAATGTGTTTTTATTACAAATCACCGGATAATATGTTGATAATATGTTAAAGATTACAACCAAGTCTACCAAGTTTATTATGAAGATATGTTACGTAAGCTTTTATACATAGAAAAAAAGAATGGGAACCTTTCAATAAATGCAACCTCGCCGTGATCAAATCTAAATAGTTATATAAATAAATACCACAAAGAACATAATAAACTCACACTAAGATTAAGCTTGCCCCCGTTGCCACCAATATTAAACATGACGAGATCCAACTCTCCGTCTAATATCTTCTTGATATTATTCAGTTTCTTCCCTCCAACGCCGTTGGCGCCATCTATGTATAGAGTGGCGGAATATTCCCCGGCCACTGGCAGCTTTTGCCTTACGTTCTTGAAAGCGTTCACTATTTTGTCGTAGTAGCCTGAAAACGTGTGAGGTAGTATTTAGTACTAGTCAAGGGCGTATTAATATTATTTAGTGATGGTTAAAGAGCGTAAAAGAATGGTATAAGCTGTATTGCTAGCCGGTGTGACGTTTACAAACCTGTCACGAGTACCACTATTCACCTAAGCCAATTTGACGGATATCTTCTTTTGACTTGAAATTTTTAATATAGATTCGTAAATATTTCACTAAATTCAAATACAACTGACAAACAAAGCACGGTTTCCATTGTTTATATGGCTGTGTTTATTACTTTGGAAAGCGATAATTCTACCGAAATCGTGAATCGGACGTGCGAAATCGGGTTTTAAATTTGTATCTATATATGTACATACTTACATACATAACCAAGTTTTAATACATATGACAGTCAGATGGACGCCATATTGAAAAAAAGTGACCTTAGAAGTATGTACCTATAACAGCCGAGTGTGTATGAGGAGGTGTATGAGTATCATTGAAGCGAAAAGGGTCTGTCAGGATATCGGGACAAATGCAACAGGAATGAGGCCTGATATGTAGGTATGTACGTTTTAAATTATTAAAAGGGACAGGCAGCGACTATCGATCGCCACCTGGAACGATCCTCACAAATCTCTCTTGCTTCACTCACACCTTCACCAATTCATACATGATTTTCTGTCTTCATACTTCGTATCGTACACCCATCTTGAGAAGAATCTTTATAGACTTTACATGAAACCCACCTTCCTCCGACGGCCTGCCATAGGAGTTGTCGTTGCGGCACTTGACGAAGAAGTGCAGCATGGGCGTGGTCACGATGCCGAACTCTCTGGCAGTCCCCTTCAGCGCCATCACGCCGTGAACCGCCGCCGCCGCTAGTCGGGGACTCGTGTACCTGTAATATACGAATATAATAATAATAATATTTGGACATTATTACACCAATTGAACTAGCCCCTTGGTAAGTTCATTTAAGACTTGTGTTAAGGGTACTAGTCAACGTATATTTAAGAAATACATACATATTATACATAGATAAATACATATATAGCATATATAACCAACGACCAGACTGGATAGTAGAAAAAAAGCGTAATTCTTAACTCTGCCTCCACCAGGAATCGAACCCCGGACCTCACGATTAGCGTTCCGGCGGCTAACCGATTGCGCCACGGAGGTCGTCGGAGGTGTAATGTCGTATACATATGTCAATGTCTTCATTGATTTGATGACGAATATTAAGCATGAAATTAATATAAAGATTATTAAATGGGAGGCATATGTCTAACGGAGTGATAGGCTGTTGATGTAATATAAAGATTTCTAGAATTCCTCAATCACATGAACATATACATAAACACCTCACGCCAATGCTAGTTAACTCCATTCTTTTCGCTGATTTGCAAGATGCTTCTAGCGACTAGCTTTAAGGGACTAGAGATAAAAAAATATATTGGGTGATGGGGTAGCAATATTCGCAATGGCAGTTCATTTATTCACCATCAAACAGTCAAAGGGCTGACATACCTCTATTCCCCTTTAGTTCGTGTCCAAAATATTGTTGTATAATACGAAATGTAGAATTCTAATTTATCTAATGGTGATGCAAATCTATATTATTTTATAACAACCCCGATGGTGGTGTACTAAGCTGAATCGTCTCTCTATATCCCGAAAGGAATTTAAAAACGTGACTGCATGTTATGGACCTCGATTCTCAATGAGAATTACTAGAGAATATTATATTTCTATACCTGGTATCCATTCCGATGAAAACGCTGGCCGTCAGCGCCATGTTGGCATCAACCTCCTTGATGATTTCCTCCGTGGTTCTTTCCAGATCATTGTCACTGTAAATAAAAAATAAATGGTTAGCTAGGAAATAATATTACTACTATTAGTTGAATACACATTAAAAGGCGAAAACGAAAGAAAGGGAAGATAAAACACTTAGTCAAGTGTTCAATATTTGAATTAAAGTGTGTTCCATCATAAATCACTCTTCGGATTCAATTGCGAACATAAATTTGCCAAAGTTCTTGCAAACCTTTGTAGTAGAGTGTGATTATTCCAAAATAAATGAGACTATAATTATTGAAAATGTGAATGATCATAGCAGAATCGAATTACAAACTTTTGTTAAAAGGAGGATTAGAGTGACGTACACTATAAACAATTACAAATGCAATCGAAATACGTATGTATATCCATAATAAATAATTGAATATATGATCCTAATAAAGTTGAAAACAATAGCATCATACTCTTATACCTACGTCATGAATGTATTAAAATTAATTACTATGACGTCATTAGTTTTGAAGAACGACTCATATAAAATACCCATTCATTTAAATCTATTCAAGTATGTTATTTTAATTTTAAAACACAATACCTATTAGCCCTAATTAACCTTTTCGGTAACATACATACATATTTTCTCAATCTCCCAACAGAATAAGCAGATTATTGATCGCCAACTGAACAATCCTGACGAATCCCACAAGTTTTTCAAAACCACTTCATACACATACATGCATATATTCACACTCCTATGACCCTAAAGAGAAAAGCTGACACTATCGATCGCCTCCTTGAATGATCCTGACAAATCTCCCTTGTTTCACTCACACCCATTAACCATCTCATTCATACTCTTCTATTCTTCACGCTGACCCGCCTTGAGAAGTATGTTTCCAATTTGAATGATAGTATAAGTCTTTATAAACAATTAGCAAAAATTTACGTAAAAATCTATTTTCAACGTAGAAATGTATTTGTATATTTAACATCCCAATGTAAACAATGTCATGTACCTGTAGAACGCTCTGTTTGATGTCAATAGAACATTGTCTGACACTGCCAATCTAGTACCTATCAGGTATTTTCGTAACACCAATGCAAGGCTACGTAACTTCAATCTATGTATATGAAATAAACATTGGGACTTACTCTTACAAAGTATTAAAATCCTTTTAAGATATTACTTTTGTCCTTTTATTTACTATTTGAGTCCGGGTCGTATCACGATAAATTAATAAAGATATAGGTAAACCTTTATTTCACCCGATGTTTTATAGGCCGTGGTCGCGGGAAGACTAATAGACTATATATATAGGGTCGAAACGTGACTCATATAGTAAAATGAGTAAAAATCGCGAATGTTTAAAAATAATTATTGTCACTGCAAATACACAATAAAAAAATTCTAAATAATGAATTAGTATCATGCAGTAAAACGCCATATAAATTGAAATCAAAATGCATTATTCCTTACTAAATAGCTAATAGATCTTCAAGATTCTAACCACCCCAGCAAGGTTTCAAGCTAGATACAATCTTGTATGATACAACGAGCGTTGTCCGTTAAAAATAACGCATAACAATGACCCTTCAGTTCTTAGCTTTGGCTCAAGTCTCAACTAGGCCATCTAGACTTCTAGACTGCATACCTAGGTCGTAGCTCATTTCTAATGAAAAGCTCTTACTCATACGTCCTTGGTTAAGTGTTCTTACATAACAAATCTATACTCGTGTAGCTTGATAGCTTTTACTAAGAGAAACGTCTCTATGTATGTTTATTCGTCGTTTAGAATAAATATTTCATGAACATTGCAACACAAGTAAACTCAAATAATGCGTTATTATGAAAAAGGGACTGATTGAAAGTAGCTATAAATTAGTATGTTCGGGGAGATGTATGAATTAAGCGATGGTGATTTATCTGCGAGCTAGTAGGTACTACCCCTTAGTAGGGATATTACCTTAATGCGTTGGTATATGTATATGTATGTTTGTGTATCATTAGATATAACTATTCATTACGTTGTAAAAGCATGACCATTATCAAGCTACTATTTTAAATCTTAACCAACAAAAGAATAATCGGATACAAAGGCATTGCGTAGAACAAAGACGGGAAGGCAAAGACAAGGCCATATGATGCCATGACGAATCCTAAGTGACCCGTGCTTGTCTAAGACATAATGGAATGCAAACTAGATGCCCTTTTATGCAAGTATGTTTATTTTACGTAAAATTATAAATCTACCCTCTGTGTGCTGCCAGCTGAAAATCGGCGGCTCTGTGGAGCCTTAAGGGCTCTACAGACAACCGCCGAGCTGGACACCTTTTGAGATTACCACAACTAGCTGTGTAATATCATATTTGAAATGTAATTTAATTGAATGAAATGTAATTTTATGTGTTGTGTATTATGTAATCCAATTATTGTCTTTGAATTTTACTGTAAATGTTGAATATTGTATGTAATAATTGATGTGGATGTCTCAATAAAGATATTATTATTATTATTTTACCCTAGATGTCGTAGGAGGCAGGTAGAAGTAAATGGGCTATTGGCCGATCGGCTAAGAACCTGTGACTATTATAATAGCACCACACCGTGGCAAAAAGCTAAGAGAATAAAATTAACAAAAAAAAAAACGCGTGCACGACCATTAACCCCTGCGGGGTAGTCAGAGGTTCAGGTTTCCATCTCCGCATTTGCGAAGGTAGTAAATTCTATCCACCTCGAACCCACGTGTTGACCAGATAGTCAGTGACGGGTGGTAAGCCATGTCCTCATTTACCAGCACTAACTATTACCTGTTATATAAATTTAAATAATTATGTATGGGATTCATTTCGAAAGATCATGTGTGTTGTGCGATTGCATATGTCAATCCCATGCCTTTAAATTTTATTATCTTAGCGTATTGCAGCCTAAGGACATAGGATCGTTCGAGGTGACATAAGACAGTCTCTACCTTAAGGAAATTGAGTCATACATACATACACATCACGCCTGATTCCCTGTAGAGGGGTAGGCAGAGAACACGGATCCCCATTTGTCTCGATCCTGACATACCACTTTCGCTTCACTGACATTCATACATCCTCTCATACATTCTCGGCGGTTATGGGTACTCCTAACGTCACCTTTTTTCAATATATCGTCTATCTGACTGTTATATGTCTATTGACGTCCTCCGTGGCGCGATCGGTTAGACACCTGAACGCTAATCGTGGGGTCCCGGGTTCGATTCCCGGTGGAGACAGAGTTAAGAAGTACACTTTTCTACTGCTTTCCAGTCTGGTCGTTGATTATATACGCTATATATGTATTTATCTATATATAATATGTATACATTTCTTAAATATACATTGACTAGTACCCTTAACACAAGTCTTAAATGTACTTACCGAGGGGCTAGTTCAATTGGTGTAATAATGTCCGAATCTTATTATTATTATTTATGAAATTGAGTCGTCGTATGATATGTACCTGACGTTAGCCAATCTGGTGGCGATCTCCTCCCAGCTCTGCTCCAGCATCTCTCCCTCGGGGTCTATGAGCTTCACCCCGTTGTCTGGCTCGAGGTTGTGGGAGGCCGTGATCATTATGCCTATGGTGCGACCTGGGAACAAAAGAGACTATGTGACTATTGGGAAAAGAACGAATGAACCGATGATTTCTAAAAGGGCACATTACATATGTATTTAATAGTGACATGTGACATCCTTAGAAAACATTGTTTCAATTATATTTTTAAAATATGAGGCCGCATGGGCACTTTCCATATTATATTATATCAAATGAGGATCTGTGATCTCTACCTACCCCTCTACAGGGAATCAGGCGTGATGTATATGTATCTATTATATTATAATAGATACACGGGGACCGAATATAAAATAACTGAATCGGTTAGAAGTAAATGAACACTTACATATATGTAGGAGGTTTATGATAAAGTTAAAGTGGTATTTGGAATTATGGTGATCTGTTTTCTTCTTTGAGGGTAAACGGGTGTAAGAAGTAGTCCATAAGTTAGGACCTGTGCCCAGCGGTCAGATGTGAATTTAACTACTATCATAGGATCAACTGAAGATTAACTCAGTTTTGTGTTTATTGTTAATAGATTCAACATTTTTTCTTGTATATCCAACAAAATGTTGCCAACGATTTTTCATCAAACACCAGAACTCTAATATACATGCTTAAAATCGAGGGTCTATTATCGTGATTCCGAGAGGGACTAAACAACTTTAATGTATATGTATCTTATATTATATTATTATATCTGTAATAACACTAAACTTTCAGAACTACCAAGCCTTAAATCTTCCAATGATTGAATAACTGCATCCTTCGTTTCCGGCTTTCTAACAAGGATATCGAATTAGATTACCAGCTAGTGACATTGACCTATCCCCTAGTTACGATGCTCAGTCGAGCAGTACAAACAAATACATCGCAACGCGGGGAAAGATATTGTGTTTGTGCAGAAGGTACACTGAAATAAATAGCGGGTGACATTGAAAAACGAAATTAGGTTTAAAAACAACATAAGCAATTGAAGCTTCCTCGTTCTAGTTGAAATTAAACTCTGTGATTTAGGTAATAAAATACTTTTATTTTGCCGCAATACTAAAACTTGCAAAAAGAGAGAGCGAGAGGCAAGTTCTTATAAAAAATAAATTATATATTTATTAAAGAAATAAATGATTGACTTAGATGATTAGTCTGAAGCTATAAAAACTGAAAGATCTGTCCTATCTATGAAGTAAAAAGAACATATCCTACACTGCACGACAAATTCTTCACTCGCACCTTATAAATAATAGTTGCAAATACGACTACAAGATTAGTGCTGAAAATGACTGTAAAACGATTTTGATACGTAAAAATAAAAAACAGGTTAGCAATACTTGTACAATATGAATAACACGTGACCAAATAAAATATATGCAACCTGATATAGTTAATACGTAAAAATAAGAAAAATTCATTCTGCGCCAATATTTGAGTTATCCTTCTGCACTAGACAATAAACCCAGGGAGAGCACACAAGTTTAATTTAGAAGTTTATTTTCGTTGCAGTCAATCGCTTACTGCGAGGGCCGATTGGCTGTTAGCGCCGACGTATCGCATAATCCAACATAGTTCTAAATAGTATAAACTGTTTATATTAAGGCAATTTCTGCCTGTAATGTCGATAGTTTTATGTGGGAATAGCTATAGAATGTACACGATTGGGTTTGAACTTGAACTTGTGTAACCGCTTTTTTCTTAGGGAATTGTGAGTGAAAACTAGGAGGTTCATAAGTAATTAAAATCCTTATTTGAATGTGGGTTAAGGTAGATGATCAATACACACAACAAAAAATACACAAGTTTTTGCACGAAAATTCAATCCACTAATGTTTTATCCACATGTTTATGAGTAACATTTTAAAAGGCAACCTATACCCAAAACATATATAAAGGTATCCATTACATATTTATTAAACTCCATGTATTTAGCATAAACAGTAGGCGTACGTCTGCAATAATAACAAGCTTTGCGTAGCGATGTGTCACAGTATGATGATAGAGGTATGATGAAAAACAACTGCGCTCTTTTATTTAATCACACCAACATAGTTTACCGTATTCAAACGCAATTAATATCAACAATCCTTGAGTTACACACATATGTCTATATTAATAAGGCTTATGTTTAAACGTCTACCAAAAAATACTGTTTTGCACATCAAAATAATACGGTCCCAACCCTAACTTAACCTTTGCTATATTTTGGTGTACATTTCATCCGTTTTGAGAAGCTTTCAATTATTTTCCTATTAATAATTTGTGTATTAGTATAGTAGTAGTAATTTGCAGGGATACGGAAGGCTTGTTTAAAACATAACCTGAATAACAGAACACAATATATTTTTTATTTAGTGTCGACAACATGTATACTTACTTAAAATCTCGAAGTAACTAAGCAAAGTAATCAAAGAGACAAACACGAATATCCGATAAACCCGCAAGGGATAACCCTTGCTATGTGCATTCATGTATGAATACATTATATCTCGATATCCTGCCAACCTTCTAGGGAATAACAGTGACATTTCTTATGACACACAGGAATAAAGCTAATTAGAAAAGCAGACACGAAATTGCGACTAGAGTACCCGCCACATACGGTGGCAGTAGCCAAACTTGGAACTAAATTTGACGTTTCCGCCATTGCGTGTTATTTTGTATGAAAGGTAAATTTAGTATTACCAGCGTTGTGTTTTTTGCCCACTCTTTGTAATTTTTATGTTTGTTAAGGGTGATTATAATAAATTGATTTCCGGAGTTTCTTGTTAGTTCTTCTCCAAGCTAGGGTCTCCGCTGATCTAACCTCGGTAAAAAATATGTAAAGACAATGCTCAGTGCCATGTTTGAAATAATAGTTTTAAGAGATTCGCGATTTATACTCATGATATAAGATATAAGGGTGTGTATAAGATTGATTGCAGCTGTGGGAAATCCTACGTCGAACAGACTAAACGGTCTATTGCGGACAGAGTGAAGGAACACATAATATATGTAATATATAATAAGAAGGATAAGTCCCGTTAATTATTAATCATGTTTGAAATAGTTTAATAAACATATTTTGACTTTGATATATTAATTTGTTTTATTTGAGTTTATAGCTCTGCAACCAAAGATCGTTACAAATGAAACCTATAATGTTTCGAGCCGTATGGCACAGTGAGTGCTAGTTTTGGCGTGTTTACTGGTAACACTGAATTACGCGACTGTGGCGACGCCTCCAACTGCCACCGTATGTGGCGCGATCTCTATAACCTTTAAAATATAACTTGATTCGAATGACAGCTGTCAAAGTGAAACTAGAGATCCCGCCACATAAGGTGGCAGTAGCCAAACTTGGAACTAAATTTGACGTTACCGCCATTGCGTGTTATTTTGTATGAAAGGTAAATTTAGTATTACCAGCGTTGTGTTTTTTGCCCACTCTTTGTAATTTTTATGTTTGTTAAGGGTGATTATAATAAATTGATTTCCGGAGTTTCTTGTTAGTTCTTCTCCAAGCTAGGGTCTCCGCTGATCTAGCCTCGGTAAAAAATGTGTAAAGACAATGCTCAGTGCCATGTTTGAAATAATAGTTTTAAGAGATTCGCGATTTATACACATGATATAAGATATAAGGGTGTGTATAAGATTGATTGCAGCTGTGGGAAATCCTACGTCGGACAGACTAAACGGTCTATTGCGGACAGAGTGAAGGAACACATAATATATGTAATATATAATAAGAAGGATAAGTCCCGTTAATTATTAATCATGTTTGAAATAGTTTAATAAACATATTTTGACTTTGATATATTAATTTGTTTTATTTGAGTTTATAGCTCTGCAACCAAAGACCGTTACAAATAAAACCTATAATGTATCGAGCCGTATGGCACAGTGAGTGCTAGTTTTGGCGTGTTTACTGGTAACACTGAATTACGCGACTGTGGCGACGCCTCCAACTGCCACCTTATGTGGCGGGATCTCTAGTGCGCGATCAGTATTGCTCAATTGATGGAATTCTTCTATAAATTATATTATTATATTCACTATACCGTTTAAAATAGTTTTGTATAAATTTTTAGATAAGTTAGTAAAAAACACGTAATTATTTGATTAATTTGGATGATGTAATTGATGATTTATGTAATTATAATATATTATTGAATACGCAATAGGTTTACCTGTAAGGTATGTAATTCTATTGTAAATAAATCAGTGATTTTGTACAAGATGAACTATATAGCACGCAACAGATATCTGATTTTACGTTAAAATAATGCTAACTACTTATAACTATATCTCGACAACCAATCAACCTTTAATAGTACAACAGTATCCGAACAAAATAAACCCATTTCTTCTACAAATAGGCTCAATAGTCATTTGGAATGCACTCCGACAGACAGGTAGTACACAAACAATCTAGGCGTTGCCACAGCACCCTGTCCTAGGTCGTTCACTTATGACCTAAAAACCTTTCTGTGCTGGGTACGGGAACAATGTCCTATAACATAGTTGGCTAGTGTTAGGTCATTCGTTTCTTACCTATACTAGTCTAGGAATTGAATAGCAATCTTAATAATATTCTTGTTCTTTGGTTTAGTAAATTCCTGTTTTTTTGTTTTGGGACAACCCCGATAAAGGTTTATCAATGCAAATAATATATATAGTTTTTTCTCCATGATTAATAAAATAACACACACACATATATATATATATATATATATATATATATATATATATATATATATATATATATATATATATAATAATCCTTTGTTGAAATTTCACAATACATTAAATGACACAATAGTACTGACTAAAAAAATTAAATAAGAAAAATGTTATACACGACTAAGTTATTATATTAAAATTACCAATTAGAATTAAATGTCAGTCAATTAGTGTGTGCCGTGGAGATCCCAAATGGCGAAAATCTCAGTAAATCCGCCGATTTTCAGCTGGCGGCTCACAGAGGTGTATATATGTACTTACATACATATGACATCGCAATCCTAATATTCATGCAATAAAGTAATCTAGGAGATACTAGAGCTCCGATTTTCTTTCAATCCCGAAAAGGATTAAAGAACGTGAATGTATGTGTACCTACAAACATATTGGTTTAACCTCTACATATTGGCGACAAGCAGATATTGTAAATTGCTACCTTGACCGATTCAAACTAAATTCTCTCGCCTCACTCATATTTATTAACGACAACTATTTGCTTCTATTAGATTCGCGACGCAATTTCTTGATTCACTTATTGACATACCAATAAATTCGAGGCATATTGTTCGACAAGAATGTGGTCTGTACTATATGTCAGTACATAGATGTATAGAATGCCAATGTAGCAAATTGATTTGTCAGGATGGAGACAAATTATAGTTTAAGATCTATACCTTCCCTTCTGTAGGGAAATAAATGTGATATGTATGTTATAGACATAAGTCTATCCTTACGTAGAATATAGACATATAAATATGTATGTACTTATGTATGTGCGTAAATTACAAGTACTAGCTGGGATTAAACAATAAAGAAGTACCTACATACACATTAGTAATTTTAAATGCGTTTCGAAGAAAATGTACTACGCAGTTCATGAGGATTAAGCATTATACATAAAAACCAATGCTGTATTAGTAAGGAATGTTAGTGTCTCTTCAAGGTTCTGTCCACTGCGAAAGAGATTAAAGGATGTTAATGTGAACGTATGTATCACTGCTGTTTCTCTTTAAGGTGTGTTTCAATAATACCTATATATCCTAATCCTTGCATACAAATTTTGAATCCATGACGTAGGATAACACTATTGTTTTGATATTTCTAATATAATTTACAATATCTATTTAATTGGTAAGTCGTAAGTGGTTATTCTATTAAAACTCATTATTCTTAAAAACCACGAAAAAACCAAAACAATATTCAATATAAATAATATTATAAATTCACAATATTAATCCATTGCAGTTATTTCATTTAACTTCAACTAATAAATGGAATCTATTGGACATGTCCTATTTAAATGATATCACGACCCAGATTCTGTCAGAGGACCAGTGAATAATTGTTTATAAATCCAGTATACATCTCAGATGTTCTGTTCACCCCAAAAGTGAATAAAGGACCTGATTTTAAATTAACGTATGTATGTAGTTTATTGTATATTACAACGACTGACATAATATGTCTTATTTGAGACGGATAGACAAAATATTAAATAAGCGTGGCGTTAGAAGTACCTATAAGTGCAAAATTGTGCAAAAGGAAATGTATGAATGCCAATGAAGCGAAAGTAGTTAGTCTGGATCTGCACAGATATGGATCCTTGATGTCTGCCTACCAATACAGAGAAACGAGCGTGATGTATATATAAAATATGTATGTAGTTCATAATCACTTACCATTCTTAACCCTCGATCGGATCACTGCCAGCAGTCCCATACGATAGACGACATGCTCCAGTAAACTCGCCCTGAAACAATGAAATATAAACTTTAACAACACGAACACAAGAATCACTTTAGCATGACAAGAGGCGAGATGGCGAAATAAATTTAAAGACATCTGCAGATGTTCGAAATTGTGTCAAAATCTTACCGCGAGTTCATAGAGCAATGAACTTGCGGTTTTTACTAGCGCCACCCGCGGCGGAACTAATGAACTTTACTAGGATTTGGTGTTAGATACGGTGTTTCCTTTATTGATAAAAAAAGCTTGTGATAACCGTATAATGATTAATTTCCGAATATAAACCGGAATAAGAAACAAATTCCACGAAGTATGTGACGCATCATAATAATGACTCTCCAATATCACAAAAAGTATTGAAAAAAACCTTAGCTTTCTCTCATCCATTTTTCTTTATACCTAACATATATAGGTACAACATTGACTATACGAGTATGCACACCTCTGTATGTCAAAAATCCATTACGACTGTAGTCCCTATCATAGTAGTAAGACATTATGTACTCTTAATGTCTTTAGCACCTTAAAACTAACGTTTCATGTAAAGTACACCTACATTTTATCCCTTATTTCTATATCCTTAACAACTACCCAGGGGCCTTACTCCACTATGTCCCAATATGTCAAATTACGGCCACTGAAGTATTACTGTATCGCTACTGAAGTAATATTGTGCCTAAAATGCATTAGTAAGGCCCCAGGCTCTAGTTATCACCTACTATAATCTACTGAGTTCAACTATCGTTCCCAAATCTAGGGCAGTGTCGACGAACGTGGCCCTCATCATATTTAGGGTTCGCCTATTTGGAGTAATTCAAACTAATGCGTTGGGTTTACGCCCGCATTTCGTAAGGGCTACTTTATAAGGACATGCAATGAAGTGCTAGTATATTAATCGTAGTTTAATATTACTATATTGGAAATTTGATTTTATTTAGGATATTTACACATTCAAGGGTTCTATATTAGATATTTTTAAGGAAAATTACATATTCAATTATGTTAGGATTTGTGTCAACGCTTTTTAATGAAATATCGTTTGAAAATAATACAAAATCCTTGTCTAAATAGTAAGTCTAAATAGGCTTGATTTGATTAGAATGCTAACTAGCTGCTTTTCTTCACGACATGTCGTATAAGTGGTATATAAAAATATCATGACATCGGAACCCAGGTAGTTATTCTAAAAGTGAACAAGGAAATGTTGTCTCTAAGGTATGCAGAGAGTAAGAGATTAAAAGACGAATTTATATGTACATATAAAAGTATTTCCCATATAAGGACTAAACCTTCTCCAACATTAATTAGCCTTACTAACTTAAAAAATGCAGAATAATTAAAGTTCGTGTGTTAAAACAACAGATGTCGTACTTTGGCCTTCATTACCGCGAACCACCTATAATAAGAAGGCAATGACTGGACTGGTCAGCAGTATGACTAATCTTTCAAACTTCCTGCGCTGTAGACAAAGAAACCAACCAACGCATACCTTGGCCACTGTGTTTATTTGTTAAAGATCTAAGCTAGCAAGGAAATAGAAACGTGTTTATTTGCTTTACATAAGGACCATTTTATTTATGTTTATATGTATGTTGTACGTATGTATCGAGTTATGAGATGGCTATGCAAGAAAATGTTTTTGTTATGGATACTTGATAGTTCTATGATATAGTGAAGGTAAATAGTAAATGTAATGAATGTAAATGTGTAATTTGCACTCATATTCAAAAACGCAAAAGCGGTAATTATGCGAAAGATGGTCAAGAAGACAGTACAACTGCCTATCTGAAAAAGAATATTGTTAATATTATTTGCTTTAGTTATAGATAAGTTTACCCTATCTTATATCCTTACAAATTTAATTTTATCCCGAGCTTGTGTGAAAGGGACATGATGCATGTGAATGTCATTATTTTCATTTCAGTTGAACAAGAGTCATTAGTATTTTATTTATAGTTCAAAGTCAAACAAAATCGTGAAAACATAATTACTCAGAGTTTGAAGAAGGAACATTTTACACGAGTCAAAAGTCATGACGACGTAAGTTATACATTTATAAACATATACAATCAAGTCCTTTAATTCTTTCCTGAGTAGACATATTTGGTCACTTTCAGCATTGTATAGAGTTTATGATGATATAAATACAATAATAATACAGTACATTGGGGAAAGATTGCTATCCCATCGCTCAATAGTTCATTGCTTCTAGTCGACATCGTAATTTAGGACTTAAATAAATGTAACCAGCTGTCTATCAATGAAGACAGTTTGTGTGGCTGGTCTAGAAGTACTTAAACGGAATATTTATGAGCGCTGTTATAATTATATGCACTCAAGTTTTTTAATAGTCCGTGAATCATCGTGATGACTAATAAAATGATACATAGTTTGGAGCATTTAGTATCTATATTTGATAGAACTCAGACCTTTTGCCCTTTTGTACCGTTAGTAGTTTTTTATTGACATCGCATTGAATATTGACATAATTTTACTAGTTATGGTAAACTACTTAATATTACTGAAACATTAACATAGTACAACAACAGTTTTATAAGGTGAATATTATTGACCATTGCGCTTAAAAAACTCAAAAAAAGATTACTTATATCCTAGTCAATAAAAAATATAGTAAATAACTATGTTTGTACCAAAATATATCTATACTTCATAGTTAGTCAGATGAGTTATTCGAGACATACTTATCACTGTTTTAACGTTGTTATCCCTGGAATAAAGATTGTTGATTCTCTCAAACAAAAAACTTAACTGATATGTCACCTTGAATAGGTAGCATTGACAAGTAACATATACAAACTTTTTCACTCCTCTTCCAATGATATCACCATAGTATGTTGACATAACGTTTTTATTAAGCTCTACACTATCAACACCAGCTTTACTGAAGTGGTTGTTATTGCTTCGCTACACTACGATAAGCATTACGCGATAAAAGTGGGAAAAAATCAATAAAATATGTGCTAATTTCACATCATGTTATCATGCCATGATAAGGGCATACAGGTCAAATGGGCTATGAGTCCATTGATTAGAGACATATGGGAAGTAGTTACATATGTAAAACTGTATCTAATAGGATAAAAAGCATGCAAGAGAAGGTTGAGGGATGTGAGTGAGGTTGAGATTTGTCAGGGACGTTCAAGGGGGAATCACTGTTCGCCACTAATCTCATAGGGAAATATAGGCGTTGATATGTATGTATATTGTACATATATCTAATCACTACATAGTATAAAATAAAGTCGCTTTCTCTGTCCCTATATCCCTTTGTATGCTTAAATCTTTGAAACTACGCAACGGATTTTGATGCGGTTTTTTTAATAGGTAGAGTCATTCAAGAGGAAGGTTTATATGTATAATAACATCCATTAAATAGTGGAGTAAGCTATATATTTTATACCCGTACGAAACCGGAGCGGGTCGCTAGTCAGCAATAAATTACATAAAATAATATGACGCTGACGCAGGCGCTCCGCACTCTCAATGTGGTCTCGGCATCTGTATATGTCTTTTCATGTGGGTTAGATGAGTTCGCCAAAGCCCTAATTAAGTTATTCGATTAGTTTAAGATTTTAAAGTAAAGACTTGCGTTATAGCATACGCATTAAATATTTGCCTGTAAAGTATGTTTGTTATCCTGTTGTAAATAAATAAAAAGTCTTATACATACATTATGACAGCTAATTATATTTAGTCAACGAAGTTAATACTTGACTACAGATATTTTAGAGTTAGCTATACTTGACTATTACGGACCCTCGTATCACAAGATAGCCAATACTCAGCATAACAAGTAACGTCTTTTAGTGGCCGTGGATAAACTTTTTTATTGTTATTTCACTCTATAAAGCCATATATCTATTTTGAACTGTTCAATAAAATAACAACTTCCCATAAATTTTTCAACCTTTAGTTCAAAAATACCTCCTAAACCAGCATAGCTTCATCGCATTCCACCGCACTAATAAAGTTCATTCAGTATACGTATAAATAGCTAGAGAATTCCAAGATAACGTGTGTATTTAGATAGGCAAACGTTCATTCAATAGGCATTTCTGTATTGGCAACGGGCCAAGCTTGAGTATTAACTTGTCTGCACACAGCGAATGTTTAGAAATATGAACAGAAACATAGAGTTACTAAATGGTGGATTTTATAACCTCTTCTCTTACTCTGTTTACTAAAGGAACTACAATGGTGTACTTAATATCGCTCAAATGAAGTGGAAATGATTAGTCTTATTTTCGTTGTTATTCAAGGTCATAATAGGTAAACTAGTTCCTGCAGTTTCGGAAAATGAGACAAGCAGACAATAACTAGAAATATTACCTACATTTGGGGATATGATAGCTTTTCTTTACTTTCAGTAAGATGAAGCATATTAATTTAAAGCAAAGAACAAAAATTATTTGTATCAGTTCTAATACATGGACACTAACAAGACAAACGTCAAGTTTTTATTTCTAACTTAAAATTAGTAATAACGGTCCCTCAAAAAAATGTTTCCTTAATATCTATGATACTAAATACGAGTACGTCAGGAAATATCGATACACATAATAATAAATTAGATTACTCAAATTATCACAAAATCATTTATCTTTCGGACAGTAAGTCAATAATCACATTTAATTAGAAGCTATGATTTGAAAACAACACGCATTGATCACCTAATTGAGACTTTGATAAAGTTATAAATTGATTATTCATAGTTATTACTGCAGTTCTTTATCTATTATGCCTACATATAGTTACATACTATCGCACGATAATTTAGGGCATCATTTTATACGTTATCAGTATACAGTAACAATTTCTGGTCCTGTGCTAGTCTGGGACACAAAATAATGCAAACTAGCTGCCGTTCTTCCTGGCATGTCGTAGGAGGCTACTAAGGGACTAGGTGTCAATGAAATTTGTTGGTCTATACACTAGCAATCTGTCACTAATGTTCCATTTAATATCACAGCCCCAATATACATGCTACTAAGTGACCAAGAAGATTTTTTCATATCTAGCCAGAAAGGACGTGAATGAATAACAGTTTCTAGTGTTTTGTACTATGATAATATAATAACTTAGTATACTAGTAGTACAGAATAGTTAATTCATGATATACATAGTTATTTCAGGTAAGTAAATAAATTTAGGTTATCTAACCTAATATTATTATTGAAACCCTTATTAAAGACCACAACGAGGTAAATACAATGCATTTTCTGTTTAAATCTAATCATTCTGTTGATAACTTTATTTACCCGGTTAAACATAGCATCTTCTTGATTGTTTAGCAAATATTGTTTGTAAATAACTTTATTACTCTTATCTATGCATCTATGATGTTATTAAAAAAGTTATATAACTAACTAGTTACATAAATAAATATTTTTTTATTTGTTTTTTCCTCAAAGTAGTCTAACATTTCAACGATTATAATTTCTTTTTAACGTACTTATGACTGTAATAACTATCACAGTAGGTAGCACACGTTAATTTACTAACTTCTAATGAATATTGTGATTTCCTATGGTCACTCAAAACCCACTTTTTCTCAGACATGCTGAATTCAACGTGACAGTTGACTTATTGCTGT